>OW203769.1:26222233-26255233 GCA_934045905.1 Leuctra nigra | reverse complement strand
AAGGAGGTGGTGGAGGAGGATGTCGTGGAGGTGGTGGAGGATGTCGAGGAGGTGGTGGAGGAGGATGTCGTGGAGGTGGTGGAGGAGGTGGTGGAGGTGGTGGAGGAGGATGTCGTGGAGGTGGTGGAGGATGTCGAGGAGGTGGTGGAGGAGGATGTCGTGGAGGTGGTGGAGGATGTCGAGGAGGTGGTGGAGGAGGATGTCGTGGAGGTGGTGGAGGATGTCGAGGAGGTGGTGGAGGAAGATGTCGTGGAGGTGGTGGAGGATGTCGAGGAGGTGGTGGAGGAGGATGTCGTGGAGGTGGTGGAGGTCGACGACGAAGACACATAGATGTCGCACCCTCAGTTCACGCATCAAATGATATTGTACAACCTCCTGGAAGAAGTTTTCCAGGGGAAGCGGAGGTTTCAAAGCATCAGTTTTCGGTCATTTGACCCGGCACTCGTTGTAAGAGTGGTGGATAGTTTGATTAAAGACTTGTAGTTATTACTTATAGAAGTGATGTTTATTTTTAAAAACACATTTCGTCGTCTCAGATTGTATATGTTCAATTCAATTGTCACATTTCTTGATTTATATTTATTGTTCTTCACAAACTCCAATTTCATAGCTAGATATATCACTGTAATACACCTACACAAATAAATGTTTTCTAAGGAAGTTGGCTCGGATACGCTCTGCACTCCGTAGATATTATTGGTTCGATTCCCGCGGCCTTCTGACCTTTTTCATGCTATACCTCAGAGGAGAGACAAATACTGGGACGGTTCCGTACTAATAGGACACGCTCGCCTCCTATCCACCGCCCTTCAACTTCATGTCGAAATAGTTCATCCACCAGCAGTAGCCGAGCTGCAAAATTAAAAAAGTTATCTACTATATTTTCTTATATTTTGTATGTGTCTTAAAACCGCGTTTGAAATAACCATACCCGGACCTCTCCAATGTTCACCATCATTTTATATGCACGATTTACACCGTCAATTATACCCACTTTTCATTAGGTACAGAGAAATTAATATTAGTGCCGCCTACGGGAACATTTTGTTTCATTCAGTGCCAATAATATTTTCTCTTGCCATTAAAATTATGTTACATAGGTGTAACCTGTCTTTATAGTGTCACAGTTTTCGCTTTCTACGAAAAAATCTTATTTTAATAACCAGTACAAATTCATTAATCAGAACTTATTATCAAGCTCCATGCTGTTAAAAAGACATTACTGGGGCACCTAACCACTTTCCCCACCCAACTTACCATTCAATGACGAAGACAATCAACATTTATATGATGAGTTTTCTAAATCAACCAACATTGACATTGCTCTCCTTGGCATGACTGTCGAGTGTGAATTAATTGTCTAATAGAGTAGGTTAGTGGTTTGCAAGTCACCTGTGATGCGCTGTAGTGAGGAAGGAGGCCACTAAAATCTACTCGAGTTTTACTCCTCTCAAATCTCACGCTAAGATGAAGAGAATTGAGTAGTTTGTGTTGGAGAGTTGATGAAGAAGGACTTGGGATGTTAGTGATTTGATATGGATTTCAAGGTAAGATTCTTCATAATCTAATTAGAATTAATATCTAATCTTTATAGAGTATGAATGGTAATATCTTTGTCTTGACCCAACTGTTATATTTCATCACACTGATTGGTGTTCATAAATAAATACATACGAATGTATATTTTAAAGTTTATTAATATTTTATGATAACATACCAGCCAAACGATTAAATTCTACTGAAATTAATTTAGATAATTAAATTATATTCTACATGTTGATTTTAATACTAAAAGACCCTGGTTCCAACTTTTTTTGTAATATTCAAAATATTTTTAAGTAATCAAATCTCGTGTGTAAATAAACAATGCTTCAATTCTATTTTTAGATTAAAAAAAAAAAACTGTAGGTTAAATTCCCGCAAGATAGTGTGCTCATGAACTTTTGAATGCTATAGTTGACCCGTGAGGAAAAGTGATAACAAACCTCGATAGAACGATTAGGTATCAAATTTGAAAGTTGTTCCTGAGGGAAAATTAATATTTAAAATAAAATAAAAATAATATTATAATTTTTATAAATAAAATGTTTTAATGAAAATAAAATATACGGAATATTAGAAGTCATAGAATAAAGACTCTGATGAACTATACTCCTATCTCCTAATTTTATACTAGTTTTAGTACGTTTTTCTCATTGTATAAAAAACATATTTCCAAAAAAACATGTTTCACTATAGTTACCAATACCATTTTCATTCCATAAAAGCCAGTTTCTAAAACAGTACAGAATTTATGTCAAAATAATTTAAATAAGTCATACTCACATTTACTCCATAAATAAATAGCTATCGAATCACATCCCCAACTACTCTACCAAGTATATTATACTGCCACATGTGACAACATTTCAGGCACTTCTCCTACTCACAACGTGTCTCAGCACCGCATGTTCTGAGATCTACTATCCAAACCACAACTACGACAACATCGACGCGTCAATCAACGCGACATTGCCTCGTCAAACTCAACCCCAAAAGCGCGAAAACAACGGCCAACATCCCCCTGCATCTATCAATCCCAATGATGTCAACCCCAACGCCAGCCGGCCACCAGGGACGAAGCCAATGCGAGAGAACATAGTCAGACAGGGTGGAATTATGGGAAGAATCCGTCCACATCCTGAACCGTTGAAACGGAAGCGCTACGGGAGTCAAAATAGATACTCACCACATTTGAAAGACAGTTTTGGAGGTTATGGTGATATTAAGAAGTATAGAAAATATCCTACAAGAGGAATTCCACATTATATGGGCGGCTATAGCTCACATAGACCAAGATTATCTAAACCTATTAATCTTGGTCCAGGTTTTGCTTTCGGGAATTCAAAACCTAAAATGAAGAATCGTCCTCAAGCAACTTTGGGAAGTTTAAGCTTCAGTAATTCTGGATCTAACTTAGGACCTCCATCTGGATTTACGAGCAACAGTTTTGATGAGGGGGGGTTTGGGTCGGCCAGCTCTGAGTTTGGTAACATTGCAAGCGAAAGTCAAAGTTATGGTGGGGGTGGATATAAAGGGGACGGAGAGTTGGCGGGAAGAGTCAAGATCAAGGTGAGTATCGTGAATGATCTAGTTATTTTTTTTACTGACAATTGTCACTTGCAGAATTTCTCTCAATTATGCACACGATTATAGAGGAAAAAGTGTGATAGATAAATATTATAGTTAGATGAGTGAAGTATGATGGTTTGAGTTGATGTTTTAAGTGATTATTTGATTTAATTGAATTTTAATCTTGGTGTCAAAGCTTAGACGAAATAATAGTCACGGTTATTATTTCTTCCGTCCAAGGTGTTAGTATGATTACTTGAATGTTCAGAAGGGAAGAGTCTTAAATTTGTGTACCTAGCCGCAACAATATTATTATTTACTTGTTTGTTTGTTTGTTTGTTTGTTTGTTTGTTTGTTTGTTTATCAATCAATTCAATTCAATTTTTAATCAAACCTCAAGTGTTTTGCCACTCTAGACTAATGACGCCAT
This sequence comes from Leuctra nigra, assembly GCA_934045905.1. NCBI lineage: Eukaryota > Metazoa > Arthropoda > Insecta > Plecoptera > Leuctridae > Leuctra > Leuctra nigra. The sequence goes on along the minus strand of OW203769.1, from coordinate 26,251,692 downwards.
TGAAGGAATAAAAAGACACATCAAAGACACTCTTGAATAATTATCTAAAAGTATGTTTCAACTTTTAAAAATATGTTTTTGATTTGAACAAGTTTGTTCAAGAGAAAGGCGCAAGTCAGAATGACTTGAGGAATCTCCTTCACCCGATGCATTTAAATAAGTGATTTTTAGAATCTGACCAGAATAATTTTGGCAAATAATAAGATTCTAATTACTTACTGTTATTTTTAGTACGTCAATAAAAATTGCTGCAAATCAGCACATTTTTAGGATTATGTTTCAATATCCATTAAAAACTACATAATAAATACCTAGCCATGCTGAATTGCAAAATAGATAAAACAGCATTTCGGTCCGGGCTAATTAGCGTTTAGTGTTTAGTGTTTAATATCATTATTGACTGATTTATAGGTTTTCCGGGGTCCGACGCAGAAAGTGGGGCACAAATACTTCGCGCCCTGGGGCTATTACGTCAGCCAGCCAAATGATGCTAATAGGAGCAAGGGACACCAGAGCTACGGACATTATTAAATTCGCAAAGTAATGAAGAATTTTTATGTAATTATAGGTACATTATTGTTAAATCTTTATTTAATCTCTAAATCAAAACTCTAAGTAAGTATTTATTTCTTAAGTTAGTTGCATTGAGACAATTAATTAAAATTGAGACGCATTAAATGTGTTTTTTACAGTTGCATATATTACATTTTATTTTGTGTATAACAATTAGTCTTCACAAATTATGTTATGTTAAATATATGTTCTAGATTAAGTTTTTTCACGGAGTTAATTTCGTTTTTAATTGTTATTGCTATGCTTTGTTGAGTTTGATAATTAAACATATTATTAACTCCTACTTTTGTTTCATGTGTTAAACGCATCTATCTATACCTTATATTTATTTCTCCATACAAAATATAATGAAACAAATGAATCTTTATATATCGCTTTAATGCAAGTTATAGCTCCTCGAATTCTTAACAAATGTAGAGTAACGTGTGCATCACAATGAATAATTCTACATAATACTTCCACATTTATTCCAATTTCAAACATTCCATTTCTAATCGAAAAAGGATTTAAACTTCAACCATTAAATTCAACCATTAAGGCCGGGTAGGACCAACTCTGGATTAAGTTAACTCTCGATGATTAGTGGAAATTAGTGAATCTTATTGGCTATGGAATTCGCGCCAACTTGTTTTATTGGTTAACCCCCGAGAGTTAACTTAATCCAGAGTTGGTCCTACCCGGCCTAAATACCTGAAATACAAGAACGTAACATGTATTTTAATCAAGACGAATTAAATAATTATCAAAAATTAAAAATAATCTGCCAGAAATTTTTCAAAATCCATCTAGGTAGTGACAAAAGTTAGTAAATTCTCCATTATTCAATCATCTGATCCAAATTTGAACACTCTGATCTTGAAGCATGAAAAATATAGAAAGTTTTTAAATTTCGTTCGAAATCTGGACGTTCTAAATTTTTAACATGTACTAATTTTACGCAAATCAAATATTATCTGGTAGAAAGAATATTCATATAAGCTGCACTCCTAAATACAGTTATTTTCATAAGTTCTATTTTCAAAATAAGTTTTACCAACTTTCTTTTTGCGTACTTAGAATTAAATAATCTAGTATACACCTTCAACATTGTTTATTTTCTTGAGCAAGTTCGACGTCACTTTCCAATATATTCCTGTGACTTCAGTCATCACGTCCGACTCATCACTTGGGCGTGAAGTGAGGGTCGGACATCTGCCGTCATACCGGCATGTCGAACTTGACCTCCCTCGCCTGCGGTCGCCGGAAGGAGCTGGCGCGCTTGGGCGATGGACCCAGCAGCACGGGGAAGATGATGTTGGCGAGGGTGACGGGCGCCGGCAGTAGCAGGGTCTGCGTCAACACGCGTGGCAGTCCCGGTATCCCAGCCTCGCACGGCGCGGGACGAGGGTAGTTGTTGAAGGGGTAAGAGGGTGGGAAGTGGTTGGCGACGACGGGACAGAACAGTTGACGTTGGCTCAAACCATGAGTCGGAGATCCTGAGGAGAAAGAACAGAATATAATTTTATATATATTATAACATAAATATAATTATGAATACGATGTGTCATGGAATAACATTACACACAGAGTGATCGTTACATAACTACACTCTGCGGCACACAACGTTTTGAACGAGACAATGGGAGAAAATTCTTATTTATTTTTTACATGATTTATTTCTGCCCAGATGGCTTATGCGAATCACTTATTATCTCTCGATATCATGTCTAATCAAATATATTCTATTTGACTAATTCGTGAAAGGTACTCATAATTATTTAACGAACTGTGCCAAAGATTAATGTGACTGATCCATCTCATCCTTTGACGTTGAGCAGTCACAACGAGGACCGCGTGCCCGTGTGCACGGCGTCCTCTCCTGGCTGAGAGGACTGAGAGGCACGCCGCTTACGCCACAACGAGGACCGCGTGCCCGTGTGCACGGCGTCATACCCACCTGGCTGAGAGGACTGAGAGGCACGCCGCTCACGCCACAACGAGGACCGCGTGCCCGTGTGCACGGCGTCATACCCACCTGGCTGAGAGGACTGAGAGGCACGCCGCTCACGCCACAACGAGGACCGCGTGCCCGTGTGCACGGCGTCATACCCACCTGGCTGAGAGGACTGAGAGGCACGCCGCTCACGCCACAACGAGGACCGCGTGCCCGTGTGCACGGCGTCATACCCACCTGGCTGAGAGGACTGAGAGGCACACCGCTCACGCCACAACGAGGACCGCATGCCCGTGTGGACGGCGTCATACCCACCTGGTTGAGAGGACTGAGAGGCACGCCACAACGAGGACCGCGTGCCCGTGTGCACGGCGTCGTACCCACCTGGCTGAGAGGACCGAGAGGGACGCCACAACGAGGACCGCACGAAGCCCCGCGTGCCCGTGTGGACGGCGTCGTACCCACCTGGCTGAGAGGACTGAGAGGGACGCCGCTCACGCCACAACGAGGACCGCACGAAGCCCCGCGTGCCCGTGTGCACGGCGTCGTACCCACCTGGTTGAGAGGACTGAGAGGGACGCCGCTCACGCCACAACGAGGACCGCACGAAGCCCCGCGTGCCCGTGTGCACGGCGTCGTACCCACCTGGCTGAGAGGACTGAGAGGGTCGCCGCTCACGCCACAACGAGGACCGCACGAAGCCCCGCGTGCCCGTGTGCACGGCGTCATACCCACCTGGCTGAGAGGACTGAGAGGCAACGCCGCTCACGCCACAACGAGGACCGTGTGCCCGTGTGCACGGCGTCATACCCACCTGGCTGAGAGGACTGAGAGGCACGCCGCTAACGCCACAACGAGGACCGCGTGCCCGTGTGCACGGCGTCATACCCACCTAGCTGAGAGGACTGAGAGGCACGCCGCTCACGCCACAACGAGGACCGCGTGCCCGTGTGCACGGTGTCATACCCACCTGGCTGAGAGGACTGAGAGGCACGCCGTTCACGCCACAACGAGGACCGCGTGTCCGTGTGCACGGCGTCATACCCACCTGGCTGAGAGGACTGAGAGGCACGCCGTTCACGCCACAACGAGGACCGCGTGTCCGTGTGCACGGCGTCATACCCACCTGGCTGAGAGGACTGAGAGGCACGCCGCTCACGCCACAACGAGGACCGCACGAAGCCCCGCGTGCCCGTGTGCACGGCGTCATACCCACCTGGCTGAGAGGACTGAGAGGCACGCCGCTCACGCCACAACGAGGACCGCGTGTCCGTGTGCACGGCGTCATACCCACCTGGCTGAGAGGACTGAGAGGCACGCCGCTCACGCCACAACGAGGACCGCGTGCCCGTGTGCACGGCGTCATACCCACCTAGCTGAGAGGACTGAGAGGCACGCCGCTCACGCCACAACGAGGACCGCGTGCCCGTGTGCACGGTGTCATACCCACCTGGCTGAGAGGACTGAGAGGCACGCCGTTCACGCCACAACGAGGACCGCGTGTCCGTGTGCACGGCGTCATACCCACCTGGCTGAGAGGACTGAGAGGCACGCCGTTCACGCCACAACGAGGACCGCGTGTCCGTGTGCACGGCGTCATACCCACCTGGCTGAGAGGACTGAGAGGGACGCCGCTCACGCCACAACGAGGACCGCACGAAGCCCCGCGTGCCCGTGTGCACGGCGTCGTACCCACCTGGTTGAGAGGACTGAGAGGGACGCCGCTCACGCCACAACGAGGACCGCACGAAGCAGCGCGTGCCCGTGTGCACGGCGTCGTACCCACCTGGCTGAGAGGACTGAGAGGTTCGCCGCTCACGCCACAACGAGGACCGCACGAAGCCCCGCGTGCCCGTGTGCACGGCGTCATACCCACCTGGCTGAGAGGACTGAGAGGCACGCCGCTCACGCCACAACGAGGACCGCGTGTCCGTGTGCACGGCGTCATACCCACCTGGCTGAGAGGACTGAGAGGCACGCCGCTCACGCCACAACGAGGACCGCACGAAGCCCCGTGTGCCCGTGTGGACGGCGTCATACCCACCTGGCTGAGAGGACTGAGAGGGTCGCCGCTCACGCCACAACGAGGACCGTGTGCCCGTGTGGACGGCGTCATACCCACCTGGCTGAGAGGACTGAGAGGCACGCCGCTCACGCCACAACGAGGACCGCACGAAGCCCCGCGTGCCCGTGTGGACGGCGTCGTACCCACCTGGCTGAGAGGACTGAGAGGGACGCCGCTCACGCCACAACGAGGACCGCACGAAGCCCCGCGTGCCCGTGTGGACGGCGTCGTACCCACCTGGCTGAGAGGACTGAGAGGGACGCCGTTCACGCCACAACGAGGACCGCACGAAGCCCCGCGTGCCCGTGTGGACGGCGTCGCAAGAGAGACTGCGGTGAAGAGTCTTGGCTTCCTCGCCGGTCTCCGTGGTCGTCGCGTGAGTGATATGCTCGTTCAATGAGTAGAGTTTAAGAGTGATGTCGCGTCCTGCAACATGTGAAATTTACTCGACTTTTCTTCGCAATATTATCGACTATTCTAGACTGTTGACGTCACTGAGATTGGCAATATCAGAAAATTCTACCGATCTCAAACGGTTGGCTGAAGGGTTTTGTTTCCATTTTATTAGATCTTTGAATATTACATCCTTACAAGCTCAAAGAGTGGTTAATAAAAATTTGATATTTTTGAGCAGCTATGGGGTTTTATACTTCACATATTTTTATTTTTCTCTATTGTTTGTTATCGTTGATAAATTAAAACATGAAGGAAGATTGGACCATTGCCACTGGTTTTACTTAGAAATCGTATCGACTCGATTCGACTCTGTATTTCAAGAAGGCAATAGGACGTCAACATGTAGAAGCTTGATCACAGAATCTTTGAAATAACACAAAATGACACCTTTGTAAAAATATTTAGTGTATTATAAAAATGCGTCAATGTCATAAAAAGTTGCAATTAATTACCGATCATGTTCTGGATGAGTATCTTGAGCAGCGGTCTATGCCTGAGGACCCTCTCGAGCTTCATTCTCTGCCAGCAGAGGTAGGTGCAGTCAGTCTCAGCGGCGACTGTCACTTGGAAGGTGTCGTCGCTGTTGTCGTGGTTCGCCTCCCACTCGGGGGAGTCGATGAACTGGTAGGGGGCAATGTGGTGCAGATGTGTCTCGTCACAAGTCACCACCATCCTGTCACAACACACCGACAGCGTCATCATCTGTAGGAGAGGTTCACTCGGGGGAGTCGATGAACTGGTAGGGGGCGATGTCGTCACAAGTCACCACCATCCTGTCACAACACACCGACAGCGTCATCATCTGTAGGAGAGGTTCACTCGGGGGAGTCGATGAACTGGTAGGGGGCGATGTCGTCACAAGTCACCACCATCCTGTCACAACACACCGACAGCGTCATCATCTGTAGGAGAGGTTCACTCGGGGGAGTCGATGAACTGGTAGGGAGCGATGTCGTCACAAGTCACCACCATCCTGTCACAACACACCGACAGCGTCATCATCTGTAGGAGAGGTTCACTCGGGGGAGTCGATGAACTGGTAGGGGGCGATGTCGTCACAAGTCACCACCATCCTGTCACAACACACCAACAGCGTCATCATCTGTAGGAGAGGTTCACTCGGGGGAGTCGATGAACTGGTAGGGGGCGATGTGGTCACAAGTCACCACCATCCTGTCACAACACACCGACAGCGTCATCATCTGTAGGAGAGGTTCACTCGGGGGAGTCGATGAACTGGTAGGGGGCGATGTCGTCACAAGTCACCACCATCCTGTCACAACACACCAACAACGTCATCATCTGTAGGAGAGGTTCACTCGGGGGAGTCGATGAACTGGTAGGGGGCGATGTCGTCACAAGTCACCACCATCCTGTCACAACACACCGACAGCGTCATCATCTGTAGGAGAGGTTCACTCGGGGGAGTCGATGAACTGGTAGGGGGCGATGTCGTCACAAGTCACCACCATCCTGTCACAACACACCGACAGCGTCATTATCTGTAGGAGAGGTTCACTCGGGGGAGTCGATGAACTGGTAGGGGGCGATGTCGTCACAAGTCACCACCATCCTGTCACAACACACCGACAGCGTCATCATCTGTAGGAGAGGTTCACTCGGGGGAGTCGATGAACTGGTAGGGGGCGATGTCGTCACAAGTCACCACCATCCTGTCACAACACACCGACAGCGTCATCATCTGTAGGAGAGGTTCACTCGGGGGAGTCGATGAACTGGTAGGGGGCGATGTCGTCACAAGTCACCACCATCCTGTCACAACACACCAACAGCGTCATCATCTGTAGGAGAGGTTCACTCGGGGGAGTCGATGAACTGGTAGGGGGCGATGTGGTCACAAGTCACCACCATCCTGTCACAACACACCGACAGCGTCATCATCTGTAGGAGAGGTTCACTCGGGGGAGTCGATGAACTGGTAGGGGGCGATGTCGTCACAAGTCACCACCATCCTGTCACAACACACCAACAGCGTCATCATCTGTAGGAGAGGTTCACTCGGGGGAGTCGATGAACTGGTAGGGGGCGATGTCGTAACAAGTCACCACCATCCTGTCACAACACACCGACAGCGTCATCATCTGTAGGAGAGGTTCACTCGGGGGAGTCGATGAACTGAGGGGGCGATGTCGTAACAAGTCACCACCATCCTGTCACAACACACCGACAGCGTCATCATCTGTAGGAGAGGTTCACTCAGGGGAGTCGATGAACTGGTAGGGGGCGATGTGGTCACAAGTCACCACCATCCTGTCACAACACACCGACAGCGTCATCATCTGTAGGAGAGGTTCACTCGGGGGAGTCGATGAACTGGTAGGGGGCAATGTGGTGCAGATGTGTCTCGTCACAAGTCACCACCATCCTGTCACAACACACCGACAGCGTCATCATCTGTAGGAGAGGTTCACTCGGGGGAGTCGATGAACTGGTAGGGGGCGATGTCGTCACAAGTCACCACCATCCTGTCACAACACACCGACAGCGTCATCATCTCTAGGAGAGGTTCACTCGGGGGAGTCGATGAACTGGTAGGGAGCGATGTCGTCACAAGTCACCACCATCCTGTCACAACACACCGACAGCGTCATCATCTGTAGGAGAGGTTCACTCGGGGGAGTCGATGAACTGGTAGGGGGCGATGTCGTCACAAGTCACCACCATCCTGTCACAACACACCAACAGCGTCATCATCTGTGGGAGAGGTTCACTCGGGGGAGTCGATGAACTGGTAGGGGGCGATGTGGTCACAAGTCACCACCATCCTGTCACAACACACCGACAGCGTCATCATCTGTAGGAGAGGTTCACTCGGGGGAGTCGATGAACTGGTAGGGGGCGATGTCGTCACAAGTCACCACCATCCTGTCACAACACACCAACAGCGTCATCATCTGTAGGAGAGGTTCACTCGGGGGAGTCGATGAACTGGTAGGGGGCGATGTCGTCACAAGTCACCACCATCCTGTCACAACACACCGACAGCGTCATCATCTGTAGGAGAGGTTCACTCGGGGGAGTCGATGAACTGGTAGGGGGCGATGTCGTCACAAGTCACCACCATCCTGTCACAACACACCGACAGCGTCATCATCTGTAGGAGAGGTTCACTCGGGGGAGTCGATGAACTGGTAGGGGGCGATGTCGTCACAAGTCACCACCATCCTGTCACAACACACCGACAGCGTCATTATCTGTAGGAGAGGTTCACTCGGGGGAGTCGATGAACTGGTAGGGGGCGATGTCGTCACAAGTCACCACCATCCTGTCACAACACACCGACAGCGTCATCATCTGTAGGAGAGGTTCACTCGGGGGAGTCGATGAACTGGTAGGGGGCGATGTCGTCACAAGTCACCACCATCCTGTCACAACACACCAACAGCGTCATCATCTGTAGGAGAGGTTCACTCGGGGGAGTCGATGAACTGGTAGGGGGCGATGTCGTAACAAGTCACCACCATCCTGTCACAACACACCGACAGCGTCATCATCTGTAGGAGAGGTTCACTCGGGGGAGTCGATGAACTGAGGGGGCGATGTCGTCACAAGTCACCACCATCCTGTCACAACACACCGACAGCGTCATCATCTGTAGGAGAGGTTCACTCGGGGGAGTCGATGAACTGGTAGGGGGCGATGTGGTCACAAGTCACCACCATCCTGTCACAACACACCGACAGCTATCTCTAGAAGTAGAATTTTACTAATAAGAATATATTATTTGCTATTATTTAAAATTAGGTATGTCATGCAGTAAGAAAGTACATGTTTACAGTTTAAATAGTTATAATGAACTGGTGCCCTATTCTAGAACTTTTAAATTCCCAATTCCACTAGAATTCAATTCCTAACAATGTTAAATGTTATCCTTATGGCATGACCGAATTCCATCAGAATGGAATTGGAAAATCGTTCTAGAATAGACCTCCTGGCAAACTCTGCTTCTTATCCCAACGGCTAAAAAATATTCAGAAAAATACCAGCTTTAAAGTGGACTCAAAATTTTTAATGCACATTTTGCCATTTTATATTACAATTTCTACCTAAGAATTAAGTTAAATTTTGATGTCCATTCTTTCCAAGATGTCTTGAATTAACTCCGCAACATATTTTTTTATTTTCGAATTTGCATTTGTATTCAGGTAATTTTTAAGAATTTCAAATTAACAAAGGCTTTTGATGGAAATACTGTTCAAATACCTTCCTGTGAGTAAGATGGAAAGTCTTTCATCAGCTGCTGTGAGGTCTTCAATCGCGTACAGGTCTCCTTCCTGGATAGTCAGCACTTCCGCCTCCTTGATCAGCTCCTTGAAGTGTTTCTTGTTCACATGAAGAGGGCTGAACAACTTCACGTACAACTGAAAACATATTGCTGCCGTCAACAAAGTTGAACGCCTTACTAAAATTATATCAAATTAATTTTAACATGGTAATTATTTCAACAAACTTTTCACTTCCTATTATTTTAACTTGATTTATGTTTCATCGAAATCATCGACCTCATCGAACAATAATACAAGTAAAAAATAGGGAAAGTGAAGTAGTTTAAATTTGAAATTCAAATATGCAAAGTTTTATGGATGTAATTGATGTTAAAACTACTTAAAGTGATGTTTTTCATGAAAATACAACTAATTTTGGCAGTCAGTGTTTTGAAATATTGAAAGTTTCAAAACGCAGGGATTTTTTTTTGTGTTCTTCACATTGCACTATTTTACGGAAATTCCTGACTGAGTGAGTGACTGAGGAAACTGTCAACATTGAAGTGAAGTAAATATGATTCGATGTCTGCATATTTTATTTATTCTAATAATATCACTGTATTTATTTTTCGTCTCTAGCTTATAGCCCGCTCAAATCAAAATGCTCAAAATGTCACAATTTGAATTATGCCGTCATAATTATTATTGATTTTTGTAGCGGTATGAATTTCTTATAACTATAAAAGGTAAAACAATAAAGATCTGCAAATGAACTATATGCGTGGACATTTCCTTCTAAGTATAGGTTCATTTAAAATTTGATTTATTAATCTGATGAGTGATTCATTCTGATTGTAGATGTGGTTCGTTACCGCTAATTTTATGTATAAATAAATATTAACAGTTTATACGATTAAAATAATAATTTCGTTTGGCTTTCTGTTTATAATTTCTCATTGAAATCTTAAATCGTATATCAATTAAGAACACTTTTTAAATTCGAAAGTTTAAGTTTGTGAATGAACCATAATAACAATAGATTTAATGAATGAATCAATTATGCCTAATTAAAAAAGGTTGTGTAAAACGGTTATTTCAAGCAGATTAAATCAGTTAGACCCATTAAGCAGGTGGACCGTGATTTCAGTTTTCATTGATAAAAATGTTTTAAACGATACAATAATTTTGAGTGAATACTTCAGTGTAGTGCGGTTATATAAAATGACAGCTAATTGTTCGCATGACAATGTTCTCATCTCAATGTTATTCATGGCCCTCTCGGGTGAGATGAGAATATTGTCACCCGACGACATTATTATAGTTAAATTCTTAAAATATAACGCCATGCGCGGCAAAAATATGGAGTTTTTTGTTGCAATTTTGCATCCCTGAATCGATTTTATAATGTTTATATTCGAAAAAATGCAACAATTGGACGATTATTTTGATTCAGTTTGTGCATTTTAAAGCCCCAGAATCACTTTGAACTGGTTTAAATTCTAAAAAACGCCCTGCGTGGCTAGAACTGGGGGGTAAAAACCCTCAGACCCCCCTTCGGGATGTCGCTATTCCCCCCCCCCCCTCCCATGATGAAAGTAGTTCCTACGCGTCTGTTTGGCGATATTTAGAAAGAATCTCCAGATTAGATTAGATTATTGTGGTTTAACGGCGCGTCAACGACGAGGTTATATTGCGCACATTAATTTTTGCATTTTTGCATTTAACTTTGTTGATATAAGTGGTGGACATGGGGAGGGGTCGACCTAACGGGCCCGATCCGGGGGAGACCAACACTGGTGGGGAGGCCAGGCCGGAATGGGGACGGACCGGGGGGTGTGAGGATTCGGGCCGGCGGAACCCGATTTCAGGGGGATCGCGTCATCTCGAGGGGAGAGGCCGGCCCGATGATGGTTAGGCCGACCCTGGCTGCTCTTTTCTGGACCTCACCACTGATCTGTCCGGCATGGGTAACCCTTACACATGAGCATATGCTCGCCGGCGTAGCTGCAATGGATCATTGGCCAACGCAAACCCCACCACCGCGCTAAGGTGGCAGCCATCGGTGGGGAGAATCTCCAGAGCTGAAGACTGAATGACGCAATCGACACACGGAAACTGCTGGTCTACGCGTCGTGTCGTTACATATTGCAATCAATCGTTATCCAGGCAACAAGTAGGTAAATGTTGAACCGTAGCTAATCATTACCATGGCCATTCCACACACACGTAACAAACTCAGTATGTGCTCATTTTGCCGAGGTGTAAAACTCCTATTTTATAGAACGTTTATCCAATTCTATTCTGAGGGAATTCGATTTTAACGAATTTAAAAGTTCTAGAACTTTATTCCATTATTTATTTATGCTAGATTAATATATTCAGGAAGTTTAACATTCCCTTTTAAAATGTTTTTTTTTACTTTTAAAATTCGATGAATGGTAATTCTATAACGCAGTATCTATAATTCCATAAGAATGGAATTGGGAACTTTTCCCCCAAAATGGCCGTAAATGATCCCAAAATGGCCGTCTGATGAATTCCATTCATCAGACGTACGATGGTGTACGATGGTGTACGATGGTGTACGATGGTACGTTTTTCTCAATTTCATTCTGATAGAAATTGATTCACAGCCATATTAACATATAGCATGGGAAATTCCATCAGAATTGCGAATTTAAAAGTTTAGGGCCCGTCGTAACATATGTTTTATTAATTGTTATCAAGTTAATATATTTAACTGGGGGTTTATACTGGGTTGTATCAGGGGAATCAGGATGAAAGGTAGGGATGTGCGAAGTGAAGGGGCTCGAACTCACGACCTCTCACTTGCCGGGCGAGAGTAAAACAATGTGCCACACAAAACAATGCACTGTGGAAATGCAACAATTTGCCAGCTAGCAACAATGGTTAACTTCTAAGAATGAATATAATGTTAGTATCTCGGACGATCCACCGTAGCAACACAACTATACATGGATAATCCCGGGATAATCCTATAAAACATTATAAATATCTACGTATTGATCATTCGAAACGAAATATTCAACTGGGAAGGTTCAAAAGGTTGACGCTCATGAAGTTGCAAACATTTTCTCATCTCTGTGAAACCAGCTCTAAATAGAAGAAATAAATTACAGCAATGAAAAGTTATTATAAATAATGCCAAGATCGTATCCAAGCAAATTGACTATTGAAAAAGGATATAATTAAGTAGTGTAATTTACTTTCATAAATTATTTGTAACCACCAATCAAGTCTCCCAACTAAAATTATTATAGAAATTCTAAAAATCCCAGTCATGTTTGCACAATGTCAGCTCGATCCCCTTCCGAAGGCTCGCTTATCAACGCTTTACACTGAGCGTTTTCCTCGACAGATGTATGAGTTGATTGCAGTATGATATCCATGCCCAAATAGTATTTAATAACTAATTGAAGTTTCCGTTGTCCACAGGTGACGCCGGGAATGTTTCATTTCAGGTAACTCTGGCGCAGCAACATGAAGCAGGCATGCGGAGCGGAGCAACGTGCTGGGGGCTAGGAGGCGCCCCACAGACATGTCCACGAGTGGAGATAAAGAGAAACAACACCCAGTTATTTCTTAATTGTCATTATTAATATTAATTGTATCCACTAGCTATATACGGTCGTAATAATTGAGTCTTTGTACTCACACGACCGTACGATAGCCGGAAGTTTTTTTTTTTTTTTTATTATTAGGTAGTCTAATATTAATGGGATTTTCTTTCTGTAGCGGCCGTGGCAGGGGAACGTTTGTGGCAGTTAACTAGGCTGGATGTTGTCATTAATATTATGTCGTATCTCTTTCTTCTAGATGGCGTACGTTAGAGGGAGATGGCCTGTAGCAATTATGTGTTTCTAATGTGTAATTGTTTAATAATATTGATGCACTTATCTTCTTGGTAGTCCGGGAATGCAGATGGGGCGGAAAACTCAAAGGTACGTTCCATTCCTCATTCCACTTTTCTTATCCGATGATATTTACTGCACTTAACTTCATACATCAAGTGTCTAAAGGAACTACAAGAGAACTCATTCTAGTCTTAAAATAAACGTGAATATTGAAAATCCTACTTGTCTAGGATGTAGACAAACAAAACATTATTATTGTGGGATGAATAGTTTGCAAATAGTTGATATAGAAAGATTGATAGAAATCTCCGAATTTTATAAAATATTATACTATAGGAAACGCTCTGTGTAACGCGTTTGTTGGCCCGATCTGCATTTTATCAACCCTGATCTAATCTTCCTTGTTCTCTTTCACTTTTCTCTCTGTGTAATTTACCTTGCTTGATTCATTCATTGTTACTTGCTCTTTTAATGTAGGTACCTGTTTGCATTGTGTGTTCCTTCTCAGATATTATTATTTGTGTAACTGTCATTACTGTCAATAAAACCAAACATTATTCAAACCTATAATAACAGTCTATACTCATTCCTTACTTTCAAACCAAACATTGAACTTCTTCATCACGTTGGGAAGCGAGCCTTCGTACTGCATACGATTTGATGCACGTCTACAAGTATCTGGTCTACAGGTCTTGGAACTGAAAGCATCAAGAAAGCTGCAGGGATGAAATTTAGTTTAATTTTTTCAAATATTTCAAGATTATAGAATAAAATGTCTTTAAAATCGCAGTAACTATTGAAGATGATGCCAAATTAATCTGAAATTGGCAAAAATACGTAAAAGTTGGTTCCAATAACCATGCAAAGTTTTAAGTTTCGGTCAAACTGTTATAGTTCAATTTCATGTATAATTCTAAAACTACCTATTAGAAGGCCTCAAAACGGAGAGGGTTCGAATTGATGTCGAACGATGTAAGCTACAGGCAATATAGTAAAAACAACAAATAATTAAAGAGTTCCTTGGTGACGCTCGCTACGCTCGCTCATTAGCCTTGTTGCCTTTGATGTCATGGGACTCGGCATTAGCACGGCAACAAAGTCTTCACCATGGTAACATTAACACATTGTTGTGGACTTAGCAATAACATCATCGGGCACTCGTACGTAACACAGAATTTCCCACCAAAATGTCACATGAAATTTCAATTTGAAATATAAATTGTTTCAGGTGAAAAGTGTATTTGTCATTATTATTTGTGTTGATATTTTCAACTTTATAATAAAAAAATGTTAATGAGACTTCCCTACTGACTGAACGGCGACGCAAGACCAAATAACACACAGTTTTCTGATACGTTTCGTCAGAGTTGCGTCAATTATGCATACTCATTGGACTCCTCGTATTCAATATTTCCGTTCCGTCCCTTACGTCGCCGTTACGTCAGTTTATGCAAGTTTGGACATCAGCTTTGTGTTGCATACAAATATTCGCAATTTATTAATTTTTCCAACATTTCAACTGAGTCGACTGAATAACGCCAACTGGAATAACACCAACGGAATAACGCCAACATTGTGTTGGCGTTGTTCCAGTGGAATAACGCCAACAATTTGTTGGCGTTCGTCCAGTGGAAGAACGCCAACACGGTGTAGGCGTTATTCCAGTGGTACGATTTTATTCTCTCGTCCCCGGAATAACACCTACAAAACGTATGTGTTGTTCCAGTAAAATAACGTCGATATATGTTGGCGTTCTTCCAGTGGAAGAACGCCAACGTTTTGTAGGCGTTATTCCAGTGGTAACATGTAATTTTGTGTTCCCCGGAACAACGCCTACAAAACGTTGGCGTTGTTCCAGTGGAATAACGTCAAGTTTATGTTGGCGTTCTTCCAGGTGAAGAATGCCAACTTTTTGTAGGCGGTATTTCAGTGTTGACGTTGCAATTTTGTCGACATTGGAATAACGCCAATTTTTTGTTGGCGTTATTCCACTGGAACAACACCAACGTTTTGTAGGCGTTATTCCGGGGACAAAAGAATTACATGTTACCACTGGAATAACGCCTACAAAACGTTGGCGTTCTTCTACTGGAAGAACGCCAACAAAGAGTTGACCTTATTTTACTGGAACAACACCTACGTTTTGTATGCGTTATTCCGGGGACGACAGAATTACATCTTACCACTGGAATAACGCCTACACCATGTTGGCGTTCTTCCACTGGACGAACGCCAACAAAAAGTTGGCGTTATTCCACTGGAACAACGCCAACAGAAAAGTTGGTGTTATTCCAGCACTTTTATTTAACATTGTGTTGGCGTTATTCCTGTTGGCGCTATTCAACGTCCCCATTTAGATGATCGCACAAGAATTCGTGGGGCCTAGGAGAAATAAATTGTTGTTCTAAACATATTCAGAATATGTAACTAGGTACTTCTTAGATAAAATAATTGTTTTCCGATTTATAAAAAACAATACTTATGTATGTAGTATTGCCTATAATATAACTAGACCAAGGTAGGTAGGTACTCTTACGAAACATCCCTGTGTTTTAGTTGTTGTTAGCTGCCCAGGTCAAACCATTCAACCGATCGATCTGAAATTTTGGACACAAAACTTATGTAATCCTGAACAGGATGCTGTTAATAGGTATTTACCACTTTTCATTAAAGAAGCGCTGAAAGAGATTTCGTGAATTTTAATTTTGGTATATTTTTACCCTTTTCGCTTAATGAAAGTGTAAAATTTACCTCGATCAACTAGAGCACCTACGGTGCGAGAAAAAATAATAAAAAATACAATTTGTTTTTTTAATGGAATTAAAACAACTATTTTGCATAGTAAATATTATGATTGTAGTTAATTAACAATAATTTCGAATTTTCATTCCTGATTGGAAAAATTATAATATTTTCTGGTATTAATTCCCAAAAAGTTTTCTTAGTTTGTTTACACGACGTTATGCCTATGGTTATGCTCTAATGGATTATTACATATTTTTATTTTTTTTGTTTACCAAGTACATTCTATGATTCTGCTGCTATAACCCTCGCCTGTCAGAAATAAGAAAACTTATTATTCACCCAGGGAGGGAACGTGTTGATTTCCTCACGTGAAACAATGAGTACCGTACATTGTCGTGCCTCCTGACATCGCCTACCTCAGTGACCTCCTCGGACAGCGGCGGCGGGAGAAAGCGGCAGGTCAACAACGCCGTGTGGAGGACGTTGATGAACACAAGTCCTACGTTCCAGAAGAAGACGTCGGGAGCGCAGTCGTGGATGCCGGCCCAGATGGCGGTCAGGAAGAACCCGATGCACAGGAGCGCTCTGGAAGAAGAGATTGCAATGAACCAGTTTTCAGTACCATTATTATCGAAGCCAGTTTAAATGATAACATTTTCATATTTAAAATGGGTGTAAAACCATAACTTCTTATTCTACAATAAGTGAAACTATATTTCTTTACATATTTTTTAACTATTATTATTATTATGTGTCTTTATTTGCATTGAAATTATAGGTACAATACAATACAAACAGGCGATATTCAGACATTGGGCCTGATCTTCCATATAACCTTTACTTTACCTATACCTAATAATAATATCTATGAATACATAACAATTTGTAGCACTCAGTAATTGACTCAGATTAAATAAAATAAAATTAAAATTAAATAAATACTAAACATAAGAAAATTTGAGATACTGGAATCAAGTAATATAATATTATCCTAATATGGATAATAATAGTATAACTACAATGATTAATATTAAATTTATTTCCATATTTAATGAAATTTTATATATTAGAAATTATATAATATTGATTTATAATAATCAATATTTTGATTTATAATCAGTTTACACTATAGGTTTGATTTTAATCACATATATCGACTTCATTGCATAATATGGGATTTTTTTTCGAGATAATCAATAATTTTTTTATGAAATAAAAAGTACCTATACCAAATGTTGAAAAACGAATATTTTAAGATAAATAGCAGCAAAGATTTGATTTAATTTGATTTTTTAATGTTTCCAAAAATTTCAATATTTTTGCAAATAATCCCCAAATATCATATATTTTTTCCATTCAAATATTTTCTTTTACTTTGGCTTTACAAGTGTTACTGAAATTTGCATGTTGTGAAAAGTAATAATGTTACTTTTATTTTGTAGGGCAGTCGATTACAATGGACATCATAATCATAAGAACAAATTGCGAGACACGAAATCACTTCCTAGCCAACCTGGGAAAAAGAGAGTTTAAAAGTATATTGTTTTCTAGAAATCTGACACTCTGATAGAAATAGAATAAATCGGCTAACAAAACGTTATAGACAAATTAAATTCCAAAAAGTAAAATTATGTATCAACACTCTATTTTGCGAGCACGGAAGATAATCAGTATGATTATATACAACGTGCATAGCATGAAATCGGGAAAACGCTTCCCTGGAGGAATAACTTGATGACATAAAACAACAAAAATCTATGTATATAAACTGCCTACCTGAGTAATAGCACACTCTGCTTGAAGCTCTTCGGTATGAGGAAAGCGAGTCCAAGAAACATGTTCGCCGCCTGATACAGGGTATGCTGCACCACCTCCCAATCATCACAGAATCGGTACAACTTCATCGTGTCATTCACAACACTCGCGTTCTGCCCGATCAGACTCAGATTGAAACTCAACGACGAGTTCAACCAGGCCTCGTCATAGAACGCGTAATTGTCGTCTGTGATGTTGTAGTCTGGAGATATGTACAGGCTCATGTTGGTTGACGACATTGTGAGGTCCCTGAGTATTGTTGCTTGTAGAGTGGAATCGGTTGGACAGCGAACTAATGAGTTGCTTGATAAAGATGTTGCAGGGTGACTTCAGACATGAGGAAAAGTCTGGAACAATGGAGAAAGATATTTCAGAAAGTCTTCAACTATGAGGAAAAGTTATTCGTACTTGACAAAGTTCGTCAAACGTACGGGCGAAATATCGTGTATTTTATCCATGCCAATACCAGTGAAAAAGTTCACAGGTTGTTTTCTTTATTATTACACCTGGCAATCTTCTCATTGTTTTATAAAATAGAAAAGTACATTTTATCATTTTTATGAATGTCTTAAATCATGGCAAAATCATGTAAGGGCATCGTCTCAGATATTCATTACTTTTTGTTAGGGTGTATGCTTTTTGTCTAGGTATTGTAGAAAATCATGCCATGCACAATCAATAGTTTCTGAATAAAGTGAGTTCAAGATCAGTTTTCTCTGGATGATATCTAATGGCGGCCAAGTAAAATTGGGTAATTTTTTAACTATATAATAATGAAGCAATTTTGTTGTATAGATAGATTTGAGAAAATAAAAGGTACGTTTTTCCTGGTGGGCATGCTACTATCAGGAAAAGATTATTTAAAACAATATAACTAACGTGTGATTTTAAAAATTATGCCAAAACCGTAATGAGTTAGAATATAAATAAATCTAGACCATATTTAAAAAATTTACACGTTATTCTGGAAACAATATTTTTTAAATTTAAAGTTCGAAGCACCTCTCTAGTCTAGTTTTCTTCATCTCTGCATTTCAAAGTCAGTTGCAGTCAACGATTACGATTTCATCTTCTTTTCTCACTCTGAATTTTCATTAGTAACGGTGCTTTTCACAACAACATTCACTATTATGATCAAGGGGCTATTATTTAGGTGAGTAGATTTCAACAACATATTTGAACCATAGAGTTTAAAAACATCTTGGTCACTCATCAGTTATTATGGTTTAATAAAATTATTTAAAAAAAAATCTACGCGATTGATGTCAAAAATATATCAAGATGAAATATAAAACAAAACAATAGCTAGAAAGGGCGTGGAAACTCCATAATAATTTTCCAGCCGAAAATCGTTCGTAATGTAAACCAGTGACGTTATCTTGCATTAGAATCATAATTACATTTACAGCACTATTTGGTAGGAAAGTAGACAGCATTTGGGGGTTCTGGTGCAGGATGTGGAGATGTGGAAATCTCAGCTACGAGTGTGAGCCTATTTTATGACGTCACATCTTGTTTTGGCGCCATTTTGTCACGTGTTTCCGGTTCCCACGCTCTAGTGTGAGCCTATTTTATGACGTCACATCTTGTTTTGGCGCCATTTTGTCACGTGTTTCCGGTTCCCACGCTCTAGTGTAAGCCTATTTTATGACGTCACATCTTGTTTTGGCGCCATTTTGTCACGTGTTTCCGGTTCCCACGCTCTAGTGTCAGCATATTTTAACCATTTCCGTCATTTTATCCGCCATTTTGTTCCACCATTTTATCCACCATTTTATCCGCCATTTTCTTCCGCCATATGCGTTTGACAGGGCGGCATTTTCAAACATATTTCCGGTTCCTACACTCTAGTCCAAGCTTATTTTAAACATTTCCGCCATTTTCTTCCTTCATGTCATGTGTGTTCTTCTGACGTCACTTTTTTTTTAAATTAAAAATGTATCTCGAGGTGGATTTGAACCTGCTACCATTGGAATAGGAATCCAACGCCTTAACCACTCGGCTAATTAGGCGATGAGAGAAAGACGATGCAATAAGCATATACATAGGTGGTTAATGACCTGTGCAGCAACGTCATCCAGTTGTCAAGGTAAGTATTGGCGCAAACATTTAAACTTCGCGCTCGACTACAACGCTATCTGGGTGATAATAATTGTATTTACTAAAAGTGGTGTAGAAATTTAAATTTATATTTCATACTCGACTGTAGCACTCTCTAGGTGTCAATAATTGTATTAATTAAAAGTTTAAAACTAACGCAAAAAATTAGAATGTAAAGATAATTTGAAATTTTGTTTTGTTTTCACATAATCCAATTGATATTTGGACATTGAATCCTACATCTTATAAAGGATTGGGATGTGGATGTGGATGAGGATGTGGATGGTAGCATCTTTTTAATTATTATTATGAAATTTTAAATTGTGTTCACATATTCCAACTATTGAACAAAATATTAAATAAAGCATTGTAATGAATGCATCTCATGTCACCTGCATTTATCAAATACACTACACTGCTGAGGTAACAAGATACTCTAAAGACGCAATTGAACACCTGCATCATCACATCCGTGAGACAATTGCGACGTATATTGGACTTTGGACCCTGCATCTCATAGTTGAACGGAAATGAAATCGCTGCATCATCAATTTTAGCACCTGGTTTGAGGCTAGTTCATCCATAAGGGAGTACCTCGTACGAGACTAATATCAGGTGTATGACCTCTTGTTACAATATTAATAAGTGTTGATTGCCAAATCAATCATTCTCTTCAAATCAATCGACCAGTGCGGTTCATCTTCATATTGCATCATAAGAATTGAATTGTGTGTCTAAAGTGAATTTTTCAAGCGGTGTGTTTTATCCGAGTGTTCATCATTGTTTAATTATAATTATCATTACAAAGTTTTTATTTCTTCAAGTTTGTGTTACAAGGATTTGAGGTAAGTTTTTTTCACTTTCAAGCAAAATAGGTATTTATAACAAATATAATTTTATGAATAGAATTTAATGTTTGCATTTTATTTTTTACAGGTAACACTTGTGTGATTTCCTAACAATCGGTTTCATTTTGTGGAGCGAGAGAGAACAGCGACTTTCACACATTCTGGTGAGTTATTCTTAATTTTTAAAAGAAGTTAAATGGATGTCTTTAAATTATTTCTACATTTTAGGTAAACTAATTATCATTTTTTTTATTTACAGTTTCTGGATTTGCTGCGAAACATTTTTCGTCTTCCGTCTTCGAAGGGAAAAACCAAGAGTTTAATCAAGGTACGTTTAAATAATAATTTTAAAGATAAAGTTGAATAACAATTAGGTCATACATTTCTATATTGGAAAATAATTAAATTATTTCTACATTATAGGTAAACTTATTTTAATTTTTTTAATTTACAGTTTCCGGAATTGCTGCGAAACATTTTCGTCTTCCGTCTTCATAGGAGAAAACCAGCAGTTTAATCAAGGTACGTTTAAATGATAATTTCAAAGAGAAAGTTAAATAGCAATTAGGTAATACATTTCCATATTGGAAAATACATTTTTACAAATATTTTTATTTTATTTTTGTAGAAAGATGGAGAACTTCAAGTGCGAGGAGTGCAATGCCAGCTTCAAGCGCAAAGATAGTCTGAAGCGGCATGGCAGGGTGCATAGTAAGGGGGAGAAGTCAACGTTCCCCTGTACAATTTGTGCCGTTACGTTTACTTTAAACTCAAATTTAAAACGTCACAAACTGGCTATGCATCCTTCCACTCCTCCATCTGCTGGCAACACTTCAACAGCTCTTCACACGTGTACTCTCTGCAACGCATCGTTCAACCGCAGGGATAATCTGCAGGCCCATGTCAAGTATCATAAACCCCCGAGTACTTCAAACACGGGGGTTCGACATATCGACGACCCAGCTCCACCATCAACTCCTGGACCGTCAACATCATCGGTGCCTGCAGATGAACCCGACCAGTACACGTGTGAAGTGAGTAGTGCTTTCCGAGGTAAAGTTAAGACCTATACCTATAAAGGAGGTGAAGACAGTAGTGACGTTGAACATGATTCTTTAGATGTTTTAAAATTTGTTTCGGACAGAATGTACACGGTGAGAGTGAAATTAGCAAAAGATTTAGAAGTGTTTAAAGGTGTAAAATGGTACTTAAGTTTAGTGGTTCAATTTAAAAAGAATCAGGGTGAAGATGAGGTCATCACAAAAGCATGTTTTAGGAGTAAGAATAGTGTTTTAATTTATAATATGGATGAGTTTGACGAACAATTTAATGTAGCTTTTTCATCCATGGCTAAAGCATGTCAGAATTTCCAACGTGAAGGGAGCGGTTGGATCGTAGATAGAGTTTTACAATTAGAATTAAAATCAGTCAAATATGCTCCATTAGCTGCCAGTAGTTATATGCTCCTACCACCTAAATTATATTATACAAAATCGATTATAAATGTAAAAAATGACGACCAAAAGTGTTTCTTATGGAGCATTTTAGCCTATCTTCACCCTCCAGCATTTAATGCAGAACGTGTAAATAATTATGTTAATTTAGAATCTAGTGTAAATATGAGTGGAATAGAATACCCTGTAAAAATTAGTAACATAGATAGATTTGAGAAACAAAACACGTCCATTTCCGTAAATGTATATGGTGTAATGCCCGATAAATTCGGCAATTATAAAATAGTGTACCCCCTTAGAATTACGAAAGAAAATAGAGATAATCATATAAATTTATTATTCATGTCCGACGAGGAAAATTCTCATTACTTCCTCATCAAGGACCTCAGTCGCCTTCTTAGTTCACTGACCAAACATAGATGTAGAGCATATTATTGTCATCGTTGTCTGCATAGATTTTCCACGGAGGAAAGGCTTGAAGCGCATCACACCCTCTGCGACTCACACGACCCTCAAAGAATTGTTATGCCTCAGGAGGGTAAAAATTCCATGACGTATAGCGAAAGAGGTTTTTCATTTAAAGCACCTTTCACTATATATGCGGATTTTGAGTGTTTTGTGAGGAAGTTGAATGGTTGTGAACCTGATGATGCACGATCACATACGCATAAGACTGCTCTGCATGATCCTTCGGGATATGCCTTCGTTGTGATTGATGCGGAGGGAAAAGCATTCGAGCCACCTCGTGTGT
The DNA here is from genome assembly GCA_934045905.1 of Leuctra nigra. NCBI lineage: Eukaryota > Metazoa > Arthropoda > Insecta > Plecoptera > Leuctridae > Leuctra > Leuctra nigra. Next base: position 26,228,851 of record OW203769.1, on the reverse strand, counting down.
ACAGTGGTGATAATGTTGTGGATCATTTTCTTAATTCACTTCTGGTCATGCAGGAGAAATTATTGAAAATAATGTTCAAAATTATCCCTCTTAAGATGACAGATGAAGACGAGATTTCCTTTGCACAGGCCACCATGTGTAGCATTTGTGAAAAGCCTCTGGACGATGTTGATCGTGTTCGTGACCATGATCACATAACTGGCAAATTTAGGGGTGCAGCACATAATGAATGTAATATAAATGCACCTCAAGCCGAGCATATTCCTGTAATATTTCATAATCTTCGAAATTACGATTCACATCTCATTATGCAAGGCATTGGCAAAATTCAAAATCAGAAAATCATTGTAATCCCCAACAATACAGAGAAGTATGTGTCATTCTCATTGGGGCAGTTAAGATTCATTGACTCTTTTCAATTCATGAGCACTTCTCTAGATTCACTAGTCAAAAATCTTGTCAACTATGGTTCTGACAGATTCAAAATTTTAAAATCATTCTTCAGTGAAGACCTTCTCCCTCTACTCTTGAGGAAAGGTGTATTCCCATACAGTTATTTTGATTCAGAAGAAAAGCTGATGGAAGGTTGCCTACCCCCTAAATCTGCCTTTAAGAATGATCTCACTGAAGAGGACATCAGTGATGATGATTACGAACACGCCCAAAATGTTTGGAGGAGTTTTGAAATGAAACACATGGGAGAGTATCAAGATCTCTATGTGTTAACTGATGTACTGCTACTAGCGGATGTGTTTGAAAACTTTCGAACACTTTGCCTCGCCAACTACCAACTTGATCCTTGCCACACCTACACTGCTCCGGGTCTGGCATGGGAGGCTTGCCTCCGCATGACCAAGGTAGAGTTAGAGTTATTTACAGACCCCGATATGTATTTGTTCATGGAGGAGGGTGTAAGGGGCGGTGTGGCAACGATCACGACGCGATTTTCGGAAGCTAATAATAAATACATGGATGATTTCGATGCCGATAAACCTTCGAAATATATCATTTATTGGGATGTGAATAATTTGTACGGTGTTGCAATGTCAGATTTCCTCCCCATCCGTGATTTCAAGTGGATGAGTCCGGCAGAAATCAGGAAAACTGACTTTACAACTGTTGCAGATGACTCCGATAAAGGATATATTTTGGAGGTTGATCTCAAATATCCAAAAGAATTACATGACAAGCACAACGATTACCCTTTGGCACCTGAGCGAAAATGTGTGTCTGAAAGTGAACTCTCACCTTATGCCAAGCAACTCTCAGACGACCTGAAACTTGGTCATTCTAAAATCAAAAAGCTGATTCCAAATTTGGAAAACAAAGAAAAGTATATTGTACACTACAAGAACTTGAAGCAATACACTTCTCTTGGCTTGAAATTGACAAAAATTCACCGCGTTCTAGAATTCACACAAACGCAATGGTTGAAACAATATATTGATTTCAATACAGCGCAACGTGTGAAGGCACAGAATGATTTTGAAAAAGACTTTTTTAAATTAATGAACAACGCTGTTTTCGGCAAAACTATGGAAAATGTCAGAAATCGGGTAAACGTTACGCTTATCAATGATGAGAAACAAATGTTAAAATATGCGGCAAACCCTGCATTCGAAAGATTTGAAATATTTTCCAACAATCTAGTTGCAGTACAGTGTAAGAAAATCTGTCTGAAACTAAATCGACCAATCTATGCAGGCTTTAGTATTTTAGATTTAAGTAAAACCATCATGTATGATTTTCACTATAATTATGTAAAAACTAAATACAATCAAAATTCAAAATTATTATTCACAGACACAGACTCACTGTGTTATGAGATCCAGACTGATGATCTATATCAAGACATGGCCAATGACATTTCGCTATTTGATACTTCCAATTTGCCGAAAGATCACTTCCTTTTTTCCAACACTAATAAAAAGGTGTTGGGAAAAATGAAAGACGAGTCGGACGGTAGAATTGTGAAGGAATTTGTGGGTTTAAGGGCAAAAATGTACAGTCTCTTGGAGTTGGACGGTAGAAACAAAAAGGTTGGTAAAGGCATAACTAGAGCCACAATGAAAAAATATGTTACTCATCAAAAGTATAGAGCCGCCTTATTTGAAAAATGTGTACAAAGTGAGAAAATGATGTCCATCCGTAGCTTCAAACATGAAATATTTACTGTCAGTCAGAGGAAGAGTACACTATCACCGTTCGACGACAAGAGATACATTCTACATGATGGTTTCAACACCCTAGCATACGGTCATTTTAGAATAGACACGGAAATGGACATAGATTAGAGAATTTAGAATTAGTTATAATAATATCACATCAACATCACATCAATGTCAATGTACCTGTTAACATGACACATGTTTGTAAAATACATGTTTTATTCTAAACTTATGTTTTTTATGAATATTTTGTTTCCCTTCTTCACTCTCAATCCTCATTCCTTGACAATTTATGATTTTCAAAAAATATTATAAATTTATCAACAAATATATTTTAATCTCATTCAACAAAATGGATCCAACCTGGAAGGTTCCTTTTACAGCTTTGATTGCGGGGCCCACATCATGTGGCAAGTCTTATTTTATACGCCGTTTTTTAACAAATTTGGATTCTATGGTAGATGAACCTATAAAAAATATTATTTGGTGTTTTGCCGAGTGGCAGAGTTTATATGAATCTATTCAAGATCCACGAGTCAAGTTCCACGAGGGAATTATTAATCCTGCCGACTTGACTGCATCTTCCGGGGCTCAAATTTTGATTATCGATGATCTAATGCGAGAAGCAGATGATAGGGTTGTGGACTTGTTTACCAAAATCTCACATCATCGTAAAGTGAGTGTATTTCTCATTTCTCAAAATATTTTTAATCAAGGTAAGGGACGACGTGATATCTCTTTGAATGCCCACTATATTATTCTTTTTAAAAATCCTCGTGATAAGTCTCAAATTTTACATCTCGCAAGGCAGGTATGCCCAAGGAACATGAAACATGTGCAAGAATCTTTCGAAGATGCAACGAGTCAACCTCACGGTTATATTCTATTTGATTTTACACAGACTTGCCCCGAGAATATGAGATTGCGCACTCATATTTTCCCTGATGATGAGGCATGTGTTGCATACACACCAAAATCTACTAAATGACACTACATTGGCATAAAAGCTTCATTTCATCACGATGACTGACTCAACGAGGAGGTATAGTGAACTCCTCAAGGCATTGAGTAAAGCAACCCCTGCTTTGCGCAAGAGTATATTAAAATCAGCAGATAAAGGTTTGACTCAATCGATTTGTGCTTGTGTATTAAACACATTAAAAGGTCGTGTTCTCTTGAAACCCTCTCAGAAGAATAAACTTCGTCGTCATAAGAAGTTCTTACGAAAAATTGCACGCAAGGGTGATAGCTGGAAAACTAAGAAAACATTTTTGGTTCAGTCTGGTGGTGCGTTTCTCCCACTTTTGATTGCTCCGCTTATTAGTGGACTTTTGGGAAGTATTTTTAACTCATCATCATCATAATCATTATGGATAATACTAAAAAGATGATTCTTGTAAACCCAGAGAGTATGCAACGACTTCAACAACCGCAAATACATCCTCTCAATGATACATTATCATCTCTTGATAGAGATAAACATCAAATACTTCACGCTAGCAAAATTTCTGATGATGAAAAATGGCGTAAATATTATGAAGTTCTACAAAGGTATTTATATTTTGTAAATGAAGCCCGTCAACCTATTTCTATGGAGATACGTCCTGAAAAAGTTGAAACTCACCCTGGAATCCCTGTGAAGAAGATGGTGGAAGAGGATGAAGATGATGCAGTTTTTGAAGAACCCATGAGAACACAAGTGTTACAAGCTGTTCCCGGCACTTTTAAAAGAAAAGCTGGACTTATTTTCGATAAGCTGGCATCATCTGATGCTATTTCATGGGATGATTCGGGACTTGTCAGTGTGAACGGTGTGAAAATTTTCGGTTCCACAATCACAGATTTGATATCTGATCTTGTTCGCAATCGTCGAGGAGAAACAGAACCGATTGGTTGGAACATGTTTGCCAAAATTCTCACCGACATAAATCTACCACTTACACTTATAGGAAACATTCGAAGAAGAGAAGACATTCTTCAGCGATACCATCAACTGAACAGACCTCTGCCATCACCTTCGGAGAAGCCATCAAAACGAACACGAGGAGCAACTTCTATGGGAGATTGGGATGAATTTGTGTTTAAATGAATTCTAAAATATGTAAAAGATTGTCTTGTATTTATAATGATCCTGGGCATCCAGCTGGATTTTCTACTTTAAATGCACTGTGGAAGGCAACTAATAAAGAGATTCCTAAAAAAATTATTTTGCAATGGCTTCAATCTCAAGATACTTATAGTTTACATAAACCTGTTCGAAAAAGATTTAAACGTAACCGATACATAGTCAACAGCATTGATGAACTATGGCAGGCTGATTTAAATGATATGAGATCACTCAGTAAATTTAATGATAAATACAACTATTTGTTATCTGTAATTGATGTATTCAGTAAATTTGCTTGGTTGATTCCTCTTAAACAAAAGACAGGTAAAGAAGTGTCTCAGGCTTTCGCAAAGATTTTCAAACAAAGTAAGCGTAAACCTGTTTGCATACAGACCGATAAAGGCCGAGAATTTAAAAATTTACATTTTCAAAAATTTCTCACCAAAAATAATGTTCATTTTTACTACACAAATAACCCTGACACCAAAGCGTGTATAGCTGAGAGGCTCAACCGATCAATCAAGGAAATTATGTGGAAGTATTTTACATTAAAGAACACGTATCGCTACATAAATGTACTACCAAAACTGATGAATGCTTATAATCATCGAGTGCATAGGTCAATTGGTATGATGCCAGCTGCGGTGAGTGACAAAAATGCTCTTGAAGTTTGGCGTCATCTTTATAAAGATAATGAAATTGAGAGTAGGAAACGATCTAAACCTAAATTAAAGGTAGGTGATTATGTGCGTATCAGCAGAGAAAAAATAATTTTTGATAAGGGTTACGAACAAAATTGGTCTAACGAAATATTCAAAGTCATTTGTATTGTTGATCGACACCAAGTGGTGTATAGAATTGAAGATTTAGAAGGTGAGGAAATTGTTGAAACGTTTTATGAAAAAGAATTGCAAAAAGTTACGAAGGGTGATAATTCTCTTTACAAAATACATAAAATCATACGCAAAACGGGGCAGGGCGTCAGTGAGAAAGTTTTGGTTCAGTGGAAGGGTCTGCCTGCCAAATTCAACTCTTGGATATTAGCTTCTGACATTCAAAAAATATGAATCGTTCTCTCTACATGACGTTGCCTAGCAACAGTTCGATGAAAATGTATAAGGATAATACGACAGCAAATTTTGTCACTCAATTGCAGGAACCTGTAAAATTATCAGGAGGTCCCTGGGAGGTAGCTTTGGTTGAACTTCATTACCCACAAACGCTGTTCAATGTGACTAAAGGTCAAAATTATGTTGGTGTTTCACGAAAAACTATTCTAGGAAAGAAAAAAACTAGGGTATATGAAAGAGTGGACATAAAGCCGGGCTACTATGAAACTGGTGACATATAATTGGTAAATTTGATGTCAATAAACAACCTGGATTGGATGGCGTCCGTGTGCGGGATCTTGTCCTTGTAGCACATGCTATAAGTCCTGTCATTGCAAAGTTATGTAATTTATCCTTTAAAAGCGGGATAGTGCCTTCTAAATTAAAAACAGCTATTGTCCGCCCTATTTATAAGAAGGGTGACCATAATAGTTTTTCTAATTATCGTCCAATAGCGATTCTGTCAATCATAGATAAAATAATGGAGCGTTGCATATCACACTATCTAACCGAATATATAGAGAAATTTAATATTATTAGTAATTTACAGTTTGGTTTTCAAAGGAATAAAGGTACAAATGACCTCCTGCTGCAATTTGCAAATTTTGTGAATACTAAACTGAATAATAATGAGATTGTTTTGGCTCTGTTTATTGACTACTCAAAGGCGTTTGATACTATTAACCATGACAAGCTCATTATTTTACTTGAAAAAATTGGCGTTAGAGGTCCTATGTTAACTTGGTTTATAGATTATTTGCATGAACGATTAATTACTGTTAAATTGAAAGATGTCTTTAGTGTTTTAAAGCCTGTAAATTCGGGTGTTCCGCAAGGTTCAATATTAGGACCCCTTCTGTATCTCATTTATGTTAATGATATGCTCCTTTGTCTAGAGAAGTGCCATATATTTATGTATGGTGATGACATACTAATTTTATCATCCGACTTTAATTTCGATGTTGCAGAATCTTCTTTACAGTCTGATTTCAACCAACTTTTAAAGCTGTCACATGATCGGGACTTAATTATTAATGCTGACAAGACCAAGATCTTGCACATTTGTACACCTCAAAATCAGTTTAGAGACAGTTCAGTCAATATAATTTCTCATTCGGCGACTTGTTTGCACACTCTGAAGTACGGCAATCCTTTCCAAATTTGTGATTGTGTTATTAAAATTAGTGTTGTTGAGCAGATTGTTTATCTTGGGTTAACTGTGGATAGATTTTTT
>OW203769.1:26100790-26222033 GCA_934045905.1 Leuctra nigra | reverse complement strand
GTTTGAGGCTAGTTCATCCATAAGGGAGTACCTCGTACGAGACTAATATCAGGTGTATGACCTCTTGTTACAATATTAATAAGTGTTGATTGCCAAATCAATCATTCTCTTCAAATCAATCGACCAGTGCGGTTCATCTTCATATTGCATCAGAAGAATTGAATTGTGTGTCTAAAGTGAATTTTGCAAGCGGTGTGTTTTATCCGAGTGTTCATCATTGTTTAATTATAATTATCATTACAAAGTTTTTATTTCTTCAAGTTTGTGTTACAAAGATTTGAGGTAAGTTTTTTTCACTTTCAAGCAAAATAGGTATTTATAACAAATATAATTTTATGAATAGAATTTAATGTTTGCATTTTATTTTTTACAGGTTACACTTGTGTGATTTCCTAACAATCGGTTTCATTTTGTGGAGCGAGAGAGAACAGCGACTTTCACACATTCTGGTGAGTTATTCTTAATTTTTAAAAGAAGTTAAATGGATGTCTTTAAATTATTTCTACATTTTAGGTAAACTAATAATCATTTTTTTTATTTACAGTTTCTGGATTTGCTGCGAAACATTTTTCGTCTTCCGTCTTCGAAGGGAAAAACCAAGAGTTTAATCAAGGTACGTTTAAATAATAATTTTAAAGATAAAGTTGAATAACAATTAGGTCATACATTTCTATATTGGAAAATAATTAAATTATTTCTACATTATAGGTAAACTAATTTTAATTTTTTTAATTTACAGTTTCCGGAATTGCTGCGAAACATTTTCGTCTTCCGTCTTCATAGGAGAAAACCAGCAGTTTAATCAAGGTACGTTTAAATGATAATTTCAAAGAGAAAGTTAAATAGCAATTAGGTAATACATTTCCATATTGGAAAATACATTTTTACAAATATTTTTATTTTATTTTTGTAGAAAGATGGAGAACTTCAAGTGCGAGGAGTGCAATGCCAGCTTCAAGCGCAAAGATAGTCTGAAGCGGCATGGCAGGGTGCATAGTAAGGGGGAGAAGTCAACGTTCCCCTGTACAATTTGTGCCGTTACGTTTACTTTAAACTCAAATTTAAAACGTCACAAACTGGCTATGCATCCTTCCACTCCTCCATCTGCTGGCAACACTTCAACAGCTCTTCACACGTGTACTCTCTGCAACGCATCGTTCAACCGCAGGGATAATCTGCAGGCCCATGTCAAGTATCATAAACCCCCGAGTACTTCAAACACGGGGGTTCGACATATCGACGACCCAGCTCCACCATCAACTCCTGGACCGTCAACATCATCGGTGCCTGCAGATGAACCCGACCAGTACACGTGTGAAGTGAGTAGTGCTTTCCGAGGTAAAGTTAAGACCTATACCTATAAAGGAGGTGAAGACAGTAGTGACGTTGAACATGATTCTTTAGATGTTTTAAAATTTGTTTCGGACAGAATGTACACGGTGAGAGTGAAATTAGCAAAAGATTTAGAAGTGTTTAAAGGTGTAAAATGGTACTTAAGTTTAGTGGTTCAATTTAAAAAGAATCAGGGTGAAGATGAGGTCATCACAAAAGCATGTTTTAGGAGTAAGAATAGTGTTTTAATTTATAATATGGATGAGTTTGACGAACAATTTAATGTAGCTTTTTCATCCATGGCTAAAGCATGTCAGAATTTCCAACGTGAAGGGAGCGGTTGGATCGTAGATAGAGTTTTACAATTAGAATTAAAATCAGTCAAATATGCTCCATTAGCTGCCAGTAGTTATATGCTCCTACCACCTAAATTATATTATACAAAATCGATTATAAATGTAAAAAATGACGACCAAAAGTGTTTCTTATGGAGCATTTTAGCCTATCTTCACCCTCCAGCATTTAATGCAGAACGTGTAAATAATTATGTTAATTTAGAATCTAGTGTAAATATGAGTGGAATAGAATACCCTGTAAAAATTAGTAACATAGATAGATTTGAGAAACAAAACACGTCCATTTCCGTAAATGTATATGGTGTAATGCCCGATAAATTCGGCAATTATAAAATAGTGTACCCCCTTAGAATTACGAAAGAAAATAGAGATAATCATATAAATTTATTATTCATGTCCGACGAGGAAAATTCTCATTACTTCCTCATCAAGGACCTCAGTCGCCTTCTTAGTTCACTGACCAAACATAGATGTAGAGCATATTATTGTCATCGTTGTCTGCATAGATTTTCCACGGAGGAAAGGCTTGAAGCGCATCACACCCTCTGCGACTCACACGACCCTCAAAGAATTGTTATGCCTCAGGAGGGTAAAAATTCCATGACGTATAGCGAAAGAGGTTTTTCATTTAAAGCACCTTTCACTATATATGCGGATTTTGAGTGTTTTGTGAGGAAGTTGAATGGTTGTGAACCTGATGATGCACGATCACATACGCATAAGACTGCTCTGCATGATCCTTCGGGATATGCCTTCGTTGTGATTGATGCGGAGGGAAAAGCATTCGAGCCACCTCGTGTGTACAGTGGTGATAATGTTGTGGATCATTTTCTTAATTCACTTCTGGTCATGCAGGAGAAATTATTGAAAATAATGTTCAAAATTATCCCTCTTAAGATGACAGATGAAGACGAGATTTCCTTTGCACAGGCCACCATGTGTAGCATTTGTGAAAAGCCTCTGGACGATGTTGATCGTGTTCGTGACCATGATCACATAACTGGCAAATTTAGGGGTGCAGCACATAATGAATGTAATATAAATGCACCTCAAGCCGAGCATATTCCTGTAATATTTCATAATCTTCGAAATTACGATTCACATCTCATTATGCAAGGCATTGGCAAAATTCAAAATCAGAAAATCATTGTAATCCCCAACAATACAGAGAAGTATGTGTCATTCTCATTGGGGCAGTTAAGATTCATTGACTCTTTTCAATTCATGAGCACTTCTCTAGATTCACTAGTCAAAAATCTTGTCAACTATGGTTCTGACAGATTCAAAATTTTAAAATCATTCTTCAGTGAAGACCTTCTCCCTCTACTCTTGAGGAAAGGTGTATTCCCATACAGTTATTTTGATTCAGAAGAAAAGCTGATGGAAGGTTGCCTACCCCCTAAATCTGCCTTTAAGAATGATCTCACTGAAGAGGACATCAGTGATGATGATTACGAACACGCCCAAAATGTTTGGAGGAGTTTTGAAATGAAACACATGGGAGAGTATCAAGATCTCTATGTGTTAACTGATGTACTGCTACTAGCGGATGTGTTTGAAAACTTTCGAACACTTTGCCTCGCCAACTACCAACTTGATCCTTGCCACACCTACACTGCTCCGGGTCTGGCATGGGAGGCTTGCCTCCGCATGACCAAGGTAGAGTTAGAGTTATTTACAGACCCCGATATGTATTTGTTCATGGAGGAGGGTGTAAGGGGCGGTGTGGCAACGATCACGACGCGATTTTCGGAAGCTAATAATAAATACATGGATGATTTCGATGCCGATAAACCTTCGAAATATATCATTTATTGGGATGTGAATAATTTGTACGGTGTTGCAATGTCAGATTTCCTCCCCATCCGTGATTTCAAGTGGATGAGTCCGGCAGAAATCAGGAAAACTGACTTTACAACTGTTGCAGATGACTCCGATAAAGGATATATTTTGGAGGTTGATCTCAAATATCCAAAAGAATTACATGACAAGCACAACGATTACCCTTTGGCACCTGAGCGAAAATGTGTGTCTGAAAGTGAACTCTCACCTTATGCCAAGCAACTCTCAGACGACCTGAAACTTGGTCATTCTAAAATCAAAAAGCTGATTCCAAATTTGGAAAACAAAGAAAAGTATATTGTACACTACAAGAACTTGAAGCAATACACTTCTCTTGGCTTGAAATTGACAAAAATTCACCGCGTTCTAGAATTCACACAAACGCAATGGTTGAAACAATATATTGATTTCAATACAGCGCAACGTGTGAAGGCACAGAATGATTTTGAAAAAGACTTTTTTAAATTAATGAACAACGCTGTTTTCGGCAAAACTATGGAAAATGTCAGAAATCGGGTAAACGTTACGCTTATCAATGATGAGAAACAAATGTTAAAATATGCGGCAAACCCTGCATTCGAAAGATTTGAAATATTTTCCAACAATCTAGTTGCAGTACAGTGTAAGAAAATCTGTCTGAAACTAAATCGACCAATCTATGCAGGCTTTAGTATTTTAGATTTAAGTAAAACCATCATGTATGATTTTCACTATAATTATGTAAAAACTAAATACAATCAAAATTCAAAATTATTATTCACAGACACAGACTCACTGTGTTATGAGATCCAGACTGATGATCTATATCAAGACATGGCCAATGACATTTCGCTATTTGATACTTCCAATTTGCCGAAAGATCACTTCCTTTTTTCCAACACTAATAAAAAGGTGTTGGGAAAAATGAAAGACGAGTCGGACGGTAGAATTGTGAAGGAATTTGTGGGTTTAAGGGCAAAAATGTACAGTCTCTTGGAGTTGGACGGTAGAAACAAAAAGGTTGGTAAAGGCATAACTAGAGCCACAATGAAAAAATATGTTACTCATCAAAAGTATAGAGCCGCCTTATTTGAAAAATGTGTACAAAGTGAGAAAATGATGTCCATCCGTAGCTTCAAACATGAAATATTTACTGTCAGTCAGAGGAAGAGTACACTATCACCGTTCGACGACAAGAGATACATTCTACATGATGGTTTCAACACCCTAGCATACGGTCATTTTAGAATAGACACGGAAATGGACATAGATTAGAGAATTTAGAATTAGTTATAATAATATCACATCAACATCACATCAATGTCAATGTACCTGTTAACATGACACATGTTTGTAAAATACATGTTTTATTCTAAACTTATGTTTTTTATGAATATTTTGTTTCCCTTCTTCACTCTCAATCCTCATTCCTTGACCATTTATGATTTTCAAAAAATATTATAAATTTATCAACAAATATATTTTAATCTCATTCAACAAAATGGATCCAACCTGGAAGGTTCCTTTTACAGCTTTGATTGCGGGGCCCACATCATGTGGCAAGTCTTATTTTATACGCCGTTTTTTAACAAATTTGGATTCTATGGTAGATGAACCTATAAAAAATATTATTTGGTGTTTTGCCGAGTGGCAGAGTTTATATGAATCTATTCAAGATCCACGAGTCAAGTTCCACGAGGGAATTATTAATCCTGCCGACTTGACTGCATCTTCCGGGGCTCAAATTTTGATTATCGATGATCTAATGCGAGAAGCAGATGATAGGGTTGTGGACTTGTTTACCAAAATCTCACATCATCGTAAAGTGAGTGTATTTCTCATTTCTCAAAATATTTTTAATCAAGGTAAGGGACGACGTGATATCTCTTTGAATGCCCACTATATTATTCTTTTTAAAAATCCTCGTGATAAGTCTCAAATTTTACATCTCGCAAGGCAGGTATGCCCAAGGAACATGAAACATGTGCAAGAATCTTTCGAAGATGCAACGAGTCAACCTCACGGTTATATTCTATTTGATTTTACACAGACTTGCCCCGAGAATATGAGATTGCGCACTCATATTTTCCCTGATGATGAGGCATGTGTTGCATACACACCAAAATCTACTAAATGACACTACATTGGCATAAAAGCTTCATTTCATCACGATGACTGACTCAACGAGGAGGTATAGTGAACTCCTCAAGGCATTGAGTAAAGCAACCCCTGCTTTGCGCAAGAGTATATTAAAATCAGCAGATAAAGGTTTGACTCAATCGATTTGTGCTTGTGTATTAAACACATTAAAAGGTCGTGTTCTCTTGAAACCCTCTCAGAAGAATAAACTTCGTCGTCATAAGAAGTTCTTACGAAAAATTGCACGCAAGGGTGATAGCTGGAAAACTAAGAAAACATTTTTGGTTCAGTCTGGTGGTGCGTTTCTCCCACTTTTGATTGCTCCGCTTATTAGTGGACTTTTGGGAAGTATTTTTAACTCATCATCATCATAATCATTATGGATAATACTAAAAAGATGATTCTTGTAAACCCAGAGAGTATGCAACGACTTCAACAACCGCAAATACATCCTCTCAATGATACATTATCATCTCTTGATAGAGATAAACATCAAATACTTCACGCTAGCAAAATTTCTGATGATGAAAAATGGCGTAAATATTATGAAGTTCTACAAAGGTATTTATATTTTGTAAATGAAGCCCGTCAACCTATTTCTATGGAGATACGTCCTGAAAAAGTTGAAACTCACCCTGGAATCCCTGTGAAGAAGATGGTGGAAGAGGATGAAGATGATGCAGTTTTTGAAGAACCCATGAGAACACAAGTGTTACAAGCTGTTCCCGGCACTTTTAAAAGAAAAGCTGGACTTATTTTCGATAAGCTGGCATCATCTGATGCTATTTCATGGGATGATTCGGGACTTGTCAGTGTGAACGGTGTGAAAATTTTCGGTTCCACAATCACAGATTTGATATCTGATCTTGTTCGCAATCGTCGAGGAGAAACAGAACCGATTGGTTGGAACATGTTTGCCAAAATTCTCACCGACATAAATCTACCACTTACACTTATAGGAAACATTCGAAGAAGAGAAGACATTCTTCAGCGATACCATCAACTGAACAGACCTCTGCCATCACCTTCGGAGAAGCCATCAAAACGAACACGAGGAGCAACTTCTATGGGAGATTGGGATGAATTTGTGTTTAAATGAATTCTAAAATATGTAAAAGATTGTCTTGTATTTATAATGATCCTGGGCATCCAGCTGGATTTTCTACTTTAAATGCACTGTGGAAGGCAACTAATAAAGAGATTCCTAAAAAAATTATTTTGCAATGGCTTCAATCTCAAGATACTTATAGTTTACATAAACCTGTTCGAAAAAGATTTAAACGTAACCGATACATAGTCAACAGCATTGATGAACTATGGCAGGCTGATTTAAATGATATGAGATCACTCAGTAAATTTAATGATAAATACAACTATTTGTTATCTGTAATTGATGTATTCAGTAAATTTGCTTGGTTGATTCCTCTTAAACAAAAGACAGGTAAAGAAGTGTCTCAGGCTTTCGCAAAGATTTTCAAACAAAGTAAGCGTAAACCTGTTTGCATACAGACCGATAAAGGCCGAGAATTTAAAAATTTACATTTTCAAAAATTTCTCACCAAAAATAATGTTCATTTTTACTACACAAATAACCCTGACACCAAAGCGTGTATAGCTGAGAGGCTCAACCGATCAATCAAGGAAATTATGTGGAAGTATTTTACATTAAAGAACACGTATCGCTACATAAATGTACTACCAAAACTGATGAATGCTTATAATCATCGAGTGCATAGGTCAATTGGTATGATGCCAGCTGCGGTGAGTGACAAAAATGCTCTTGAAGTTTGGCGTCATCTTTATAAAGATAATGAAATTGAGAGTAGGAAACGATCTAAACCTAAATTAAAGGTAGGTGATTATGTGCGTATCAGCAGAGAAAAAATAATTTTTGATAAGGGTTACGAACAAAATTGGTCTAACGAAATATTCAAAGTCATTTGTATTGTTGATCGACACCAAGTGGTGTATAGAATTGAAGATTTAGAAGGTGAGGAAATTGTTGAAACGTTTTATGAAAAAGAATTGCAAAAAGTTACGAAGGGTGATAATTCTCTTTACAAAATACATAAAATCATACGCAAAACGGGGCAGGGCGTCAGTGAGAAAGTTTTGGTTCAGTGGAAGGGTCTGCCTGCCAAATTCAACTCTTGGATATTAGCTTCTGACATTCAAAAAATATGAATCGTTCTCTCTACATGACGTTGCCTAGCAACAGTTCGATGAAAATGTATAAGGATAATACGACAGCAAATTTTGTCACTCAATTGCAGGAACCTGTAAAATTATCAGGAGGTCCCTGGGAGGTAGCTTTGGTTGAACTTCATTACCCACAAACGCTGTTCAATGTGACTAAAGGTCAAAATTATGTTGGTGTTTCACGAAAAACTATTCTAGGAAAGAAAAAAACTAGGGTATATGAAAGAGTGGACATAAAGCCGGGCTACTATGAAACTGGTGACATATAATTGGTAAATTTGATGTCAATAAACAACCTGGATTGGATGGCGTCCGTGTGCGGGATCTTGTCCTTGTAGCACATGCTATAAGTCCTGTCATTGCAAAGTTATGTAATTTATCCTTTAAAAGCGGGATAGTGCCTTCTAAATTAAAAACAGCTATTGTCCGCCCTATTTATAAGAAGGGTGACCATAATAGTTTTTCTAATTATCGTCCAATAGCGATTCTGTCAATCATAGATAAAATAATGGAGCGTTGCATATCACACTATCTAACCGAATATATAGAGAAATTTAATATTATTAGTAATTTACAGTTTGGTTTTCAAAGGAATAAAGGTACAAATGACCTCCTGCTGCAATTTGCAAATTTTGTGAATACTAAACTGAATAATAATGAGATTGTTTTGGCTCTGTTTATTGACTACTCAAAGGCGTTTGATACTATTAACCATGACAAGCTCATTATTTTACTTGAAAAAATTGGCGTTAGAGGTCCTATGTTAACTTGGTTTATAGATTATTTGCATGAACGATTAATTACTGTTAAATTGAAAGATGTCTTTAGTGTTTTAAAGCCTGTAAATTCGGGTGTTCCGCAAGGTTCAATATTAGGACCCCTTCTGTATCTCATTTATGTTAATGATATGCTCCTTTGTCTAGAGAAGTGCCATATATTTATGTATGGTGATGACATACTAATTTTATCATCCGACTTTAATTTCGATGTTGCAGAATCTTCTTTACAGTCTGATTTCAACCAACTTTTAAAGCTGTCACATGATCGGGACTTAATTATTAATGCTGACAAGACCAAGATCTTGCACATTTGTACACCTCAAAATCAGTTTAGAGACAGTTCAGTCAATATAATTTCTCATTCGGCGACTTGTTTGCACACTCTGAAGTACGGCAATCCTTTCCAAATTTGTGATTGTGTTATTAAAATTAGTGTTGTTGAGCAGATTGTTTATCTTGGGTTAACTGTGGATAGATTTTTTACCTGGAGACCCCATATCGAAAAGGTTTGTAGTAAAATTAGATCTTGCGCGTTCTCCATTTATCGCCTGCAATTTGTTTTGCCTTTTAAATTATTACGTTAAGTGTATTCCGCACTTGTTGAATCACACTTGTTATATGGGTTGTTAGCTTAGGGAAATGCTTCCGATTATTTCGTCCACAGGATTGTCGCTTTGCAAGATAAAATTATTAGTACAATTGTTCCTCATCACCTAAAATTCAATTTAGATTATAATATATCCAGATATTATTTAGAATGTAATTTTTTACCTGTGCAATTACTTTATAAATATCGTTTAATTTTAAAGTATTATTTCAGTGATGAACACAAAAAATTACAAAATCATCCAGTTAATACTCGCTTAGCATTGCTTCAAAAGTATTATATTCCTCCATGGTGCAACAAGAATGGCATTGCTTCAAAAGTATTATATTCCTCCTTGGTGCAACAAGAATGGCAAACGTAGACTTGATTATATTGTACCAATTACTTTCAACTTACTTCCTGATAATCAAAGATCTCATGAATCCTTCTCTAAACTTAAAGTGTCTCTGAAATCATGGCTTTTCTCGACTATGTCTACTGATTAGTTTTAATTTTGTATGATTTAATTATGATTGTGTAATTTGGTAAAATCGTTACATGTAAAGAATTCACCCACTTCTAATATTGAAACCCGATTTAATTATTGTTATTTGCTATTTTTTTTTTATATGAATTGCCTTTTTTTGATTACTATAATGTGTGTATTTTCCTTTTTCTTTGTACATTTGCTTGAAACTCCGTAAATGCGTTCTATTGTTCCTGTTTTTATTTGTGTGAATCATCTCCACAGATGAGCTACATGTAGCTTTGTGGAATTATGTACTTGTATTATTTTCTTGTTATTAATAAAGGAGTTTTATAGAAACATTTTCAGCTGTTAGGATTTGTATTCATTTCTATAGGAATTATTGAATTTTATTTTCTATCATCTCTGCAATTTCTCTAATGCTTGAATATTGAAAAACGAATAGCAAAAAAAAA
The DNA here is from genome assembly GCA_934045905.1 of Leuctra nigra. NCBI lineage: Eukaryota > Metazoa > Arthropoda > Insecta > Plecoptera > Leuctridae > Leuctra > Leuctra nigra. Next base: position 26,211,879 of record OW203769.1, on the reverse strand, counting down.
AAAAACAGTTGCAGAGATCTTTTAGGTAAGTCTATAGAAAATATATCAAGTTGCAAAACTTCTACTCACTCTGAACAATGCAGAAGATGGACAAGATTGAGAAGACAGCAAGTTTAAGGTATTTCCCCCGAAACGGTACAACAACCTCTTGAGTGATGCTGTTTTATTGGTCATGGCTGAAGATGGAACATTTCAATTATTTTTTTACAGAAGAGATAGCTCAAACAAATTTGATTTCACATTTAGGAAAAATGGATTCATAATTTGTAATTTGTATCAGTTATATACTTTCAACAGTGAAAACAGTAACGAAAATTGCAGAGATCTTTTAGGAAAGTCTATAGAAAAAATATCAAGTTGCTACTAGAATTCAATTATTTTAAACAGTTTTGAAATTTTTATATAAAACTTAGTGAAAATTAATCGCCACCAACTTGGTACCATTTCATATAGATGACCCTATCCGACCACGTTATCAAGTGTAGAAATTTTTATACCTGCATTCCTATCCACTTTCCCCCAAATCTCACCAAAATATATAATTACATTTTTTCTTTGTGATTAAATTATCAAATTTAGTTTTCCACTGTTATGGAATAATTCTCATTTAAATTACATGCTAGAAATATCACGGTAATATATCTTTACAATTTTTGTTTTGGATTAAATTATCATATTTAGTTGTTTTTTACTGTTATGGAATAATTCCCATTTAAATTACATGCTAAAAATATGATTGATCTTGATTTTTTACAAAAAGTTGAAAAAACTTGAAGAAATTGATGAAAAGTTGTAAAAAGTGGTAAAAAGTGGTGAAAACTTTTAAAAACATATCTTTTTCTAAAAAAAATTTAAAAAATCACGTGTTGCGATCCATGTGTATAATTCAAATATATTTCGCACCTTGAAATAATGGAATATGTGAACACAATTCAAAATTTCATAATAATAATATAAAAATTACTACCATCCACATCCTCATCCACATCCCCATCCACATCCCTATCCTTTATAAGATGTAGAGTTCAATGTTCAAATACAAGTTGGATTATGTGAAAACAATTCAAAATTTCATAATAATAATTAAAAAGATGCTACCATCCACATCCTCATCCTCATCCACCTCCACATCCACATCCACATCCACATCCACATCCACATCCACATCCACATCCACATCCTTTATAAGATGTAGGGTTTAATGTCCAAATACCAGTTGGATTATGTGAAAACAATACAAAATTTCAAATTATCTTTAAATTCAAATTTTGATTTCGCAATCAACACTAATTAATATTATAACAAGAGGTCATACACCTGATATTAGTCTCGTACGAGGTACTCCCTTATGGATGAACTAGCCTCAAACCAGGTGCTAAAATTGATGATGCAGCGATTTCATTTCCGTTCAACTATGAGATGCAGGGTCCAAAGTCCAATATACGTCGCAATTGTCTCACGGATGTGATGATGCAGGTGTTCAATTGCGTCTTTAGAGTATCTTGTTACCTCAGCAGTGTAGTGTATTTGATAAATGCAGGTGACATGAGATGCATTCATTACAATGCTTTATTTAATATTTTGTGCAATAGTTGGAATATGTGAACACAATTTAAAATTTCATAATAATAATTAAAAAGATGCTACCATCCACATCCTCATCCTCATCCACCTCCACATCCACATCCACATCCACATCCACATCCACATCCACATCCACATCCACATCCACATCCTTTATAAGATGTAGGGTTTAATGTCCAAATACCAGTTGGATTATGTGAAAACAATACAAAATTTCAAATTATCTTTAAATTCAAATTTTGATTTCGCAATCAACACTAATTAATATTATAACAAGAGGTCATACACCTGATATTAGTCTCGTACGAGGTACTCCCTTATGGATGAACTAGCCTCAAACCAGGTGCTAAAATTGATGATGCAGCGATTTCATTTCCGTTCAACTATGAGATGCAGGGTCCAAAGTCCAATATACGTCGCAATTGTCTCACGGATGTGATGATGCAGGTGTTCAATTGCGTCTTTAGAGTATCTTGTTACCTCAGCAGTGTAGTGTATTTGATAAATGCAGGTGACATGAGATGCATTCATTACAATGCTTTATTTAATATTTTGTGCAATAGTTGGAATATGTGAACACAATTTAAAATTTCATAATAATAATTAAAAAGATGCTACCATCCACATCCTCATCCACATCCACATCCCAATCCTTTATAAGATGTAGGATTCAATGTCCAAATATCAATTGGATTATGTGAAAACAAAACAAAATTTCAAATTATCTTTACATTCTAATTTTTTGCGTTAGTTTTAAACTTTTAATTAATACAATTATTGACACCTAGAGAGTGCTACAGTCGAGTATGAAATATAAATTTAAATTTCTACACCACTTTTAGTAAATACAATTATTATCACCCAGATAGCGTTGTAGTCGAGCGCGAAGTTTAAATGTTTGCGCCAATACTTACCTTGACAACTGGATGACGTTGCTGCACAGGTCATTAACCACCTATGTATATGCTTATTGCATCGTCTTTCTCTCATCGCCTAATTAGCCGAGTGGTTAAGGCGTTGGATTCCTATTCCAATGGTAGCAGGTTCAAATCCACCTCGAGATACATTTTTAATTTAAAAAAAAAGTGACGTCAGAAGAACACACATGACATGAAGGAAGAAAATGGCGGAAATGTTTAAAATAAGCTTGGACTAGAGTGTAGGAACCGGAAATATGTTTGAAAATGCCGCCCTGTCAAACGCATATGGCGGAAGAAAATGGCGGATAAAATGGTGGATAAAATGGTGGAACAAAATGGCGGATAAAATGACGGAAATGGTTAAAATATGCTGACACTAGAGCGTGGGAACCGGAAACACGTGACAAAATGGCGCCAAAACAAGATGTGACGTCATAAAATAGGCTTACACTAGAGCGTGGGAACCGGAAACACGTGACAAAATGGCGCCAAAACAAGATGTGACGTCATAAAATAGGCTCACACTAGAGCGTGGGAACCGGAAACACGTGACAAAATGGCGCCAAAACAAGATGTGACGTCATAAAATAGGCTCACACTCGTAGCTGAGATTTCCACATCTCCACATCCTGCACCAGAACCCCCAAATGCTGTCTACTTAGGAATGTTCGAATTTTAAATGAGAATAATAATAGTGTTTGTAGTTGTCACATCAGTTTCCGTGTTCATGACTGAACTGGTCAGTGCTGCGACTAATCGATGAAATCACGAGCAGATGAAAGCCGATCAGTTGATTGGGCCACATCACGCCATTCTGCTATCATACATTGGTTTAGGAAATGGAACGTGTTATAATTATTTCAACATCACAACAGAATCAACTCCTTCGCCAATCATTCATTCCGTCTTCACACTTGACGAGTTCTTGCCAAAGATTGACTGTAGCTTTTATCGATTTATTTTCGGTTGCTAGATGCACAACTCTTGCTTGTAAAAGAATTCCTGAGGACAGTAACAAAACAAAACAATGAAGAACAATCACAACCATGACTGTCAACTTGTCAAGTCAGTGAGGCGGCTTGTTTAAAAAAATATAGGTAGCTACAGTACGTTCTACAAGGAATTTGCAACAGCGATAAATCTATTTTCCATGTAGAATTCCTATTTTCCACACTAATTTTGGCTAGTTTTCTGACACTACCTCTTCCTCGGACCTCATAACAATAGATGACCAAAGAAAATCCACATTTCTAAGGTGTATACAGCATTTTATTGGCGTTTGTATTTTGGCATTTGCCCTCAGGCGCTGAAAGGTCCTTGTAGAACGTACTGTAGAACAAATTCCTCAGATTATATGATTCAACATTTTATTTGATTTGATTTCTGACTTCATTTGTTTCTTCATAAATGAAAGTTAGTTCTGTGAATTATTCTCAGTATTTTCGCTTATATTTGTGGATTAATCGCTAGTTTTGCATGTTTGTTGTGTTGAATGGTGATATTAGATATTTTGGGAGCCATTCAAACCATTTTTCCGCGTCAGAATCTGTTTAAAGTATTAGAAAATAGTTTTATATACTAGGTCTACGAAACCTACCAAGAGACGCTTGTAGCTCATTTGGACTTGAAGTAATGTGAGCAATGAGTGGAATATATAAAGTTTGGAGTGATGAAGTAAACCGGCTAGATGCCCCTTCAGCTGTAGACAATGTCATAAACATTTCTAGTCAACCCATAGGAGCTTCTATAAATGATTTTTCGTCTAGTGATGAATCGGACACGGAGCTAATGCAAGTTGAGTCTGCAACCAATGAGATGTCTTTGAACATAGTTCCCGATGGTTTCACGATGGTGACAGGAAATAAAAGGCGTCGTAATTGTAACGATCGTCCCAGCACACGATCATCTGGGTCAGATGCTTCAGGCCCATCATCCAAGAGAGTGATCAACCTTGTGCGTACGCAGAACTCATTTGAGCCGCTTGCAAGTGCAAATGATATGGACACGACCCCGATGACGGCGGAGACTTTGCCAGATAAGAAGTATAAAATCCCACCAATAGTGATTCAAAATATGAAATCTCATAAGGCATTAGTTGAGTTGCTCTCCGCTGTATGTCCAGAACAAGGGGCATTCATAATCAAACCTGGTCTCGAAGTTTCTCGAGTAATCATTAGAGATATTACCTCGTACAAACTAATTACCTCCGCCCTAGACTCGACTGAGGGAATAGAGTACTACACGTTTCCAACTGAGCGCACTAGATCACAGCGTTTTGTTCTGAGAGGTCTGCCACAATCTGCTGAAACAGAAGACATTCAAGAGGAGCTGAAGCAGCAAGGCTTCAATGTCCGCTCTGTGCGGCAGATGAAGATGCCTGGAGACAGTACACGTCTTTTGCCCCTTTTTGAATGTACGCTAGTAAGTACGAGTGGTCAGGCTCCAGTGGACCTCAGCCAAATCAAGAGACTGCTCTACTGCGTGGTCTCCACCGAGGCCCCACGGAGCAAGAAGATTAATGTCATACAATGTTTTAATTGTCAAAGAGTGGGTCATACGGCCAAATTTTGTCATCGCCAGCCACGATGTGTTCGATGTGGAGGTGTGCATCAGGTTAAGGAGTGTAAGGAGTCACCAGAAACAGCAAAGTGCTGTAACTGCAATCAGCAGCATGCCGCTTGCTACCGAGGATGTGATGTCATCAAGGCAGCAACTCGTCATGCTACTCGAGCCCGACGTCCACAGCAGCAAGATGGCTCTTCTCCACAGCATGATAACCGAGGGAATACTCAGACGCAACCCACGCCCGTGCCACGAGTCTCATTGGCGCAACCACGGACTTTTGCTTCTGTTTTGAACACTCAGATAAATCCAGAGCAACCCTCGTCCTCAAACACCACTGCCTTAGAAGAAGCAGAGAGGCCACCCAATGCTCTTCCTGAACTCGTACAACCGGTAGTACCTCAACAATCAACTATTGATTGGATAGCCCTTATAAACGGCATTGCAATTTTTATAGTTAATATGAACATTCACCCCATCATTACGTCTCTGGCAAGTTTTGTGCCAACTCTTCTTTTGTCTGTACAAAATCGCAATGCCAGCGATTAATTCAATTAATCTAATCATTTGGAATGCTAATAGCATAAGTTCTCGTAAAGACGAATTACTTCTATTGATGGAATCACGAAATTTAATGGCTGCCCTTGTCTGTGAGACCCATCTTAACCCTAAGGACAAGCTTAAGCTTGCCAATCACTCAGTGTATAGAACTGATCGTCCAGGAGACAGGAGAGCAGGAGGGACTGCAATCATCATTGACAATCGAGTAAGTCACTACGAGATTGTTTTACCTGAAACGAAATCAATAGAGGCTACCGCTATCCTGCTTTTTACTAAACTGGGTCCACTACGGCTTATAGCCACGTATTGTCCTCCGCGAACTAAGCTTCTCACAGCAGATATAGAAGCATTAATGGACTCGAATTACCCGACTATTCTCGGTGGCGACCTTAATGCTAAGCATACAGCCTGGAACTCGCGAGTTGTCAACGCCAATGGCCGCACTCTCCTTTCACTCTCCCGTATAAGTGACTTTACTGTGACTGGACCGCAAGAAGCGACACATCTTCATATCCCTACAGGAAGAGCTGATGTTCTTGACATTGCGGTGGTGAAAAATCTGCGACATTCCATTGAATTAGAAACACTTTTAGAATTGTCTTCAGATCATAATCCTGTACTTTTGAGCGTAGGGGACTCATACGAGACCGTTGATCCCATCATTCGATTCAATTACAGAAAAGCAGACTGGGAAAAGTTCAGAGAGCATTTATCAAATAAGTTGGAGAGTGGACCACTTGATTCGCATCAGGATATAGATTTAGCAGTAAATAAATTAACGGAAAATATTATGGAAGCAAGAGCGATCAGTGTTCCCATTTGTAATACAAAAAGGTGCACAATATTTGATCTTCCACGTGGAATTAAACTGTCAATAGCCACTCGAAACCGTGCACGTAGGAGATGGCAGGCGCTCAGAACACCTGATTTACATGAAGAATATAAGCTCTTAGACAGATCTGTAAAGGAATTAATTCGTCGCCACAGGAGAGAGAGGTGGGAAGATGCTGTAGCCACACTAGAACCAGGGAGTCGTCCACTCTGGTCCATGGCAAAACGACTGACAAGAAGCAAACAACCAAATCCACCCATTCAAGGTAGTACACACCTTGCATGCAGCCCACATGATAAGGCAGAAGTTCTAGCAGATTCGCTTCAAAATCAGTTTTCCCCAAACCCGCCGACTAATTCATCAGCACATATCGAGGCTGAAGTAAGAACCCATCTTGCTATACACAAGGCGCAGGCTGAAGATGATGAAGTCGTTCTCTGCTCTATGGACGAAGTAATTATATATCTAAATGAACTTGCAAATGGCAAGGCACCTGGTATTGACGAGATCACAAACACGATTCTTAAAGAACTTCCTATACCTGCCGGTGAACGTATCCTTGAAATATTTAATGCCAGTCTCCGTCTTCAACACTTCCCCACCCAATGGAAAGTAGCCAAAGTCATTGTGTTCCCGAAAGCGGGAAAGAATCTTCGTGACCCTGCAAATTACCGGCCGATTAGTCTCCTCTCATCACTATCAAAGCTTTTTGAAAAGGTCCTTCATGCTCGAATTAGAGGCCACGCAAACGCTACAAAGCTGCTGATCAATGAGCAGTTTGGCTTTCGACAGAAGCATTCAACAACACATCAGCTTCTACGTGTGGTTGACAAGATAAACGATGGATTTAAAAAGCTGAAAGGAACTGGTATAGTTTTCCTGGACGTTGCTAAAGCATTTGATAGAGTTTGGCATGAAGGCCTACTACAAAAACTAATTAAATATCAATTCCCCAACTACTTAATCAATATCATCCACTCCTATTTAAATCAAAGATCCTTCACCGTACACATCAACGGTGCCTGTTCTTCAGCGAGGCCTATTCTGGCTGGAGTTCCTCAGGGATCTATCATTAGCCCCATCCTCTTCAACATCTTCACCAATGACATCCCAACTAACATTCCGGACACCGAAGTAGCTTTCTATGCTGACGATGCCGCAGTCATCTGCCAATCTATGGCATCTAATCAACTTGGCCCGCCTCTGCAAAAAGCATTAGACGTACTCAGCCACTGGTATACAGAGAACCGTATAGCCCTAAATTCATCTAAGACAGAGGCAACACTCTTCACCAAGCGACGGAAATTTCAACCCCCTACCATAAACATCTCTGGTACAGATGTCTCCTGGTCTCCCAGCAATGTTTACCTGGGTGTCACCCTGGATGCCAAGCTCTCCTGGAAGGCCCACGCTGAGAAGATTGCCAGCAAGGCCAACGGGAAGACGGCGGCGCTGTTCCCACTGCTCAAAAGCAAATCCATGCCGCTCACCAGCAAGCTGCTTCTTATCCAGAGCGTCATCGTGCCCACACTGACGTACGCCTCACCAGTGTGGTACGAGAGGACTTCAGCGGGAGCGAGAACAATGCTGCAGAGGGTGCAGAACAGGGCCCTCAAGATCGCCCTGCGCACTCCGATGTTCACCCGGACGAAGAGCATACACCAAGATATAGGATTTGCCTATCTCCACGAAGTCATGGAAAATCAGAGAGAGTCGTTCTACGCAGCACTCGGAGACCATGGAAATCCACTAATCAGCAGACTGGCTGATGTAACTTCCTAACTCTTGACTCCTATAGTCTAAATTTGTGTCAATGTTTTACAATTTTTATAATTTCCAAATGTCATGACAGAGTTATGTACAAACATTATGTGTACGGTATCTGAAAATTCAGGCACTACAAGTATGTAGTAGCCAACAAGAGCGAAGATCAGATGATTTGATTTCTATAAATTGTTACCTAGCGTATTTATTTATTTTTATTAATATTTTATTTATTTATGAAGGTACCTACTAATATTTTGACTAATTTGGAGAATGATTTCATATTGCCCCCCCCCCCCCCTTCCTCCTTCGTTAAGACAGCGCCATATGAAAATCTTCATTATTATGATTAGCAGTTAAATGATTCAATCTCATCCCCAAAATCAATAATATCGTGCGATCTAGTGGTGCGGTTACTCCACGCCAGCCAAATTGGTCGGTACACTCAAAATGCCGAAATGAAAAATGCAAACGCTTTACGCGAAGCATCTAAATAGCATTTTTCGGCCTACTTCATCTCATAATTTTACATGACTATGAATGACTAATCTAAACGGCATTGCATTGTGTATGAAGTAAGGTATGAAATTGGCAAATTGTAATGGATATTGGAAATAACTATGTTATAACTGACCTATTTATAAACTAGGGACAAAATAGTTCAACTGGAGAGCGACGTTTGAAATTAAATATGTATATCAAACATTCTAAAAATAATAATTATGAAAGGTGCATTGATTTGTTGTGACCTTTCGTGACCTGTTCTGACCCAATGTTGAGCTGTTGCCAGAGATTGTTATGCAAATGAAGTTGCGTTATTCGGTAGACCTCTTCTTGCCAACTCTAAGTCGTCTCGATCGAAACATTCGTGCTGGCTTGATGAAGAGATACGCTTTAATGAACATGTTGATAACACTGTGATTTATACATTGTTGAGGGTGAAACACTTAGAAAGATTGGGTATACAAAGTTGGGCATAAACCGAAAACTTCAACTTAATGGATTTTATAAAAATGGATAATTTAAAAAATATATTAGGCCATGGAATATATCTAAATTTTAAATGTTCAGTAGCCGCACTCCGAAAAATTTAATTTGACATAAAACAAATATACATATTTTATTTGGTTACACAAACAACAGAACTAACGATTTAATTTTTTCTGGACTAAATTTTTGGGGAAAAATGTATAAAAAAGATTACTTGCACCGTATTATAGAAAGATGACCAAAATAAGGGCAGGAAGAAATTTAAATTTAGTAACATTTGCAGAAGTAAAGTTGAATAAGTTATTTTAGCAAGATCAATAAATCCTCAGAAACATTGGTTTCACCACATGAATGAGAATGTTTAGTATCATGAACAAAATATTCCAATGAATAATGTGCTAAAATCTGTATAACTTGTCAAGTTGTCATCTAGCGAAATAGAAAGAAAACAAAATATAATAAGCTCTTTTCACATCATTTTAAATATTGAATGATGTTAATGCTAGCAACCGTTAGTTTCTATATAAAATCATCATAGATAATTATAAACGGGGTTGTAAATAGAAGAAAATTTAAAATCTTTATCGAGCTACTGATAAATTAAAATGTCTAACCTAGAACTACTTGCCCCATGCAACAGCAACAGCCCTCATATTCCCCCCAAAATAACGTCACATAATTAACTCCCCCCCCCCTCCTTTCAATAAACAATATCTGAAATCTGATAATGCATTTTAATTTACTAACTAGTGACTATTTGTACACACATATCACATCAAATTAACCTGGAAATATCTTACGATAACATAGAATCTTATCAGGCTATAGTTATAATCTTATTGTTGATATTTGATGACAATGAATATAGGCTTGGAGACACTAATTTTTAGACAGGATTAATAGTGAGTTTCTTCCTGATTGTGGGTTTACAAGATAGCATTTCATTGACAATTTACATTATGCGAACTATTATGGATTACTAACTCACAATGCTTCAAAATATAAAGATTACGTACTTATATCCGATTTATAAGATATATTTTTTTAATAAGCATATCTTGGTCCCAACATTTTTGGGATGAAAACAATACGGTAAGACAATACGAGTTATAAAAAAATACACAAATATGTCTAATTGAAAGCTCAGATGATGTCTACAATGATGTCTAATTAATTCACATTTTTTTTTTTTTTTTTAATATAAATACTTATTATGCCAGGTGAATTTTGGAAGTGTTGGGCAAGTCACGTGCCCCCACCTCCAATTTTTTCGTCCATCGCAAAGTGGCTGAAATGTTAATTTCAGTAATAATTACTGTTGGATGTATTATTGTTACAGTTACATACAGGTATACAGTGATTAATAAAATCGTCTGGAAAAATACTTCATAGTTTATAATATAAATGGAATAAAATCGAAAAAAGCTTCCTTTGACCAAAGTTGCTAAATACACCATATCATAAAAATCAAATCGTTTTTCTTGAAAATGACGTTAAATACATCTTCTTGTAAGTAATGGCATACACAATAAAAAGTTACAACAAATAAATGATTATGGATGTTTGATTCCATGTCTTGAAGAAATGCTAAAAGAGTATGACAACAACACAATCGTCTCTTAACATTTCAGAAAATAATAGTGGAAAGGTTTCACCAAACTGAACTCCAAATGTTTACCGTAGAATTACTAACCCCTTATTATTCTTCTTAATTTTTTTATAAATACATCATTATTTGACATTCACTTCAGAATGTTGTATTACATTGAATAATGCTCGAAGGTAAACATCCATCAACACATCCACACTTCATGAAATAATAGAGCAGGAAAGTGTACTCACATGTTTACCACCTCTAATGCATCGCATGTATCCAAATCATCCTCACATGGTAGAAACATAGGTCACAAGTGTGAATGCACGTGCCAGATCTCTACATAGATGGAACATCGACTGAGATTCTCCCAACTGCGGCGATCACACACCCCTGGCTGGCGTCGAGAGGTGGCAAAATATCACCCACCCACCCACTAGCGGTCCATGCCGGAGATCGATAATGTTGTGCTTTAAGAGAGCGCCATTGGCACAGGGTTACACCGGTTTTAAACAACTTCAACTTTTTGCATCAAGGTTAAAATGTTGTTTTACGTCTTTCCTATAATTTCAAAATTTTTCAAATAACTATCCGTTCCGATTGGCATGCACAACTTTTAAACAATTATCAGTAGCCAATCTAGTCGGGCGCTAGCTCGACGCTGCCAAGCACCGCTCTCATACAACGTGCGAGCTACTACCAGAGACTTATACCGCAACGGCTTAAGTGGTCGAAACGAGGTGTCGACAGGCATACATGCAGTGAGAAATGAAAGTTGAAAATCATGGTTATCGGGTATATTTAGCCACCTGACAACACCTAACCAAATATCAAAGTGCTGCGTTCATCCCTTCGGGGTGAATTTTGGGCCACAAACATGCAAGGATTGACTTTCATGGTGGCTGGCTGGCTGGCTGGCTGGCTGGCTGGCTAGCTAGCTAGTTAGGCACGTCGTTTTGCTTGCCCTTTTCTACAGATTGCACGGTTTGGTCTAGAGAGTTGAAATTTGGTAGACACATAGAGTCCCCCTTCTCACGCGTACTTCTAAAAGAAAATCTGAAATATTTTGACCGGAAGTGAATTTATCCAATTTTAAATTTAAATTTTTTTCAAAAGTCAAACGGGTCCATCGACAGTTTTGAAATTTGGCAACATTAAAGACAATTAATACAAGTAAACTATTCTTCTGTTGAACTTTCTCAAACTTTTATTGTGTTTTACAAACTAAAAACGATATTTCGCCTTCCCTTCGGAAGGCTTCTTCAGGTAATGACAAAATGTTATAAAATGAAAAATGTAATTGAAACAATCAGAAAAATTTCAACTGGCTTAGGTATAGGTTTGTAAGAAAAAACCAATGACATTCAAAAAAGAAACTTACAAGGAACAAATAAACCATACAAGAAAAAACATTATCACGTTTTAGATCATCAATCGTCTAAACTTTAGTCATCCTTCTTCATCGCTTGCCATCTTCTTCTCACCTGCTCTTCTATCGTTCCTCTCCAAACGTTGTGAAAATCATAACTTGGTTGGCTAATGATGTTTATTTTTTCGTTTCTCAAAACCGCCATCGTTGCTGCCTCCTTAAATTGCCTTTTCTTCCATCGTTCTTCTTTCCACATTCTTCCAGTCTTTTCCCATTCCATGTCGTGATGATTTTCCATTGCATGATCTGCTAATAGTGAATTCACTTGTATGTCTGTCGGATGGACTCTTCGGTTTCTTAAATTGGTTTTGTGTTCTCTCATTCTTACCGAAACTGGTCTTTTTGTTTCGCCTATGTATACACCTGAACATTCACACTCCAAACTATAGACCCATGCCTTGTCCTCTTGTATATTATTGATTGGTTTTACGTCCATTAGTAGACTCTTTAATGTTTGTCCAGAATTAAATGTGGTTCTTATGTTAAACTTCTCTAAAACTCTTTTAATTTTATCCGAAATCTTTGGAAAATATTGTAGCGATATAGTATTTATAGGTTCTTCTGTCTGCTTTGATCTTGGATTCCTTGTAAATACACGGTTAATAAACCTTTTGGGATATCCATTCATTTCAAATATGTCTTTCAAATATTCTATTTCTAGTGTTCTTTGCTCCACATTTGTGCTATGTGTGTTTGCCCTGTTGATCAGACATTTCATAGTTCCTTCCTTAAAGATATTATGGTGGTTAGATAAGTAATGTATGTATTGATTTGCATGTGTGGGTTTTCGGTAAACCTCAGTAATAATTTTATCAACATTTCTTATGACTTTGAAATCCAAATATGGAATACTCCCATTCTCTTCTTTTTCCATCGTGAACTTGATAGTTGGTCTCAAACTATTAACAAAATCTAGAAATATTAAAGCAGTTTCCTCTCCTCCTTCCCACACTATAAAGATATCGTCCACATATCTCATCCATAGTTTCGGTTTAATTCCTGCTCCATTCATAATTTCCTCTTCAACGTCTGCCATGTATACGTCACTCATGATACTCGAAAGGCAACTGCCCATCGCTAAGCCGGTTTTTTGTTGATAAAACTGATCTTGAAATTGGAAATAATTCGACTGGAGGCTTGTTCTTAACATCTTGATCGTTGTTTCAATTGAAATAGGATATTCCTCATCTGAATCACGTTGTTTTGTCAGAAGAACTTCAATTAATCCCAATGTCTCATTAATGGGGATGTTCGGATACATGTTAATGACATCCAAACTAAACAATCTATCTCCAGGAACCAACCGTACGTCTCTGATTTTTTCAGCAAACTCTACTGAGTCTTTTAATCTGAAAGGTAGTAGTTTTGCGATGGGTTTGATAGAATTTAACAAGTGTTTTGAAAGATGACTACCCGGTGAGTTTCTCCCACTTATGATTGGACGAAGAGGTGTACCTAGTTTATGAACCTTTGGTTGCCCGAATGCGTGGGGAGGTTTTGAGTAGCTCGGCATTAAACTCTTCTTCACTTGTATCCCTATTTCTTCTTGCACCTCTTTGAGCATTTTACCAATTTTTGTTTCAATTCGTTTCGTAGGGTCTTTCTTAAGTTTTTCAAACTGAGCTTCATCTTTAAAAATATCTTCCATTTTTTCATTATATTCTTTGCGGTTCATGATAACAGTCGATCTGCCTTTGTCTGCAGGTAAACAAATGATACTCTTGTCACTTCTAATATTATCAATGAGTTTTCCTTCCTTCCTAGTTAAGTTTTTCTTAATAGCGAAAGGCTTGTCTAATAGAGTTTTAATTTTACCTCTTACTTCTTCATTTTGTTCATCTGGTAATTGGAACATCCCCGTAGCAGGAATTAAACCGAAACTATGGATGAGATATGTGGACGATATCTTTATAGTGTGGGAAGGAGGAGAGGAAACTGCTTTAATATTTCTAGATTTTGTTAATAGTTTGAGACCAACTATCAAGTTCACGATGGAAAAAGAAGAGAATGGGAGTATTCCATATTTGGATTTCAAAGTCATAAGAAATGTTGATAAAATTATTACTGAGGTTTACCGAAAACCCACACATGCAAATCAATACATACATTACTTATCTAACCACCATAATATCTTTAAGGAAGGAACTATGAAATGTCTGATCAACAGGGCAAACACACATAGCACAAATGTGGAGCAAAGAACACTAGAAATAGAATATTTGAAAGACATATTTGAAATGAATGGATATCCCAAAAGGTTTATTAACCGTGTATTTACAAGGAATCCAAGATCAAAGCAGACAGAAGAACCTATAAATACTATATCGCTACAATATTTTCCAAAGATTTCGGATAAAATTAAAAGAGTTTTAGAGAAGTTTAACATAAGAACCACATTTAATTCTGGACAAACATTAAAGAGTCTACTAATGGACGTAAAACCAATCAATAATATACAAGAGGACAAGGCATGGGTCTATAGTTTGGAGTGTGAATGTTCAGGTGTATACATAGGCGAAACAAAAAGACCAGTTTCGGTAAGAATGAGAGAACACAAAACCAATTTAAGAAACCGAAGAGTCCATCCGACAGACATACAAGTGAATTCACTATTAGCAGATCATGCAATGGAAAATCATCACGACATGGAATGGGAAAAGACTGGAAGAATGTGGAAAGAAGAACGATGGAAGAAAAGGCAATTTAAGGAGGCAGCAACGATGGCGGTTTTGAGAAACGAAAAAATAAACATCATTAGCCAACCAAGTTATGATTTTCACAACGTTTGGAGAGGAACGATAGAAGAGCAGGTGAGAAGAAGATGGCAAGCGATGAAGAAGGATGACTAAAGTTTAGACGATTGATGATCTAAAACGTGATAATGTTTTTTCTTGTATGGTTTATTTGTTCCTTGTAAGTTTCTTTTTTGAATGTCATTGGTTTTTTCTTACAAACCTATACCTAAGCCAGTTGAAATTTTTCTGATTGTTTCAATTACATTTTTCATTTTATAACATTTTGTCATTACCTGAAGAAGCCTTCCGAAGGGAAGGCGAAATATCGTTTTTAGTTTGTAAAACACAATAAAAGTTTGAGAAAGTTCAACAGAAGAATAGTTTACTTGTATTAACCAGTTACCAAACTTATAAAGGAAGCAAAAATGAATTTGATTAAAGACAATGTATTGCTAGACACTCCACTTCAAGAAAAAACAAAAATTTCAAACCGGAAGTGGAAAATTTATCAATATTAAGCCTTCCGCTCTTCCCCTTCATCTACCAACTTACTGCATGTTGAAATCTTCGCCCATTTGCTTGTTATAGAAATCGGCAGCAGACTGCGTCTCGATAGATATTTGTCGACTAATTGTGCTGTTCATAGAAGAATTCATGATGCACTTCATAATTTTGTCACATTGAAAGATTCAAACCTCAAATATAGGTACCTCAATATGACGACAGAATATGACGTAGTATCAACCATTTGAGAAAACTAGTTTGGATAGTATTTATGGATATTCAAGTATTGGGACAATAATACAAACGAATAACAGACATCGATTCCGTTCCATAATGACATCTTTATTTCTACTACTTCACGTATGAATATTATAATATCTAAATTTATTTCAGTTTCGAGAGTATGGAAACTTCGTTTTGTGTAGAATAAAGAATAATAGATTAACTACGCACAATGAACAATGGTATTCTGACGCCAATCGAATGCCTTGTGCGAAAGGTGTTTACAAACATGGTCAATTATGCAATGGCATTTTTAAAAGAATACCTAATGCACGAAATAATTCATACTGTCTAAAATATCAAAACAAACAATAAATCAATTAGATGCATCAACAATATGCCATCACTATCAGGAATAAAGACCGGTAGACTAATTGATTGTATGATCTATGCGTAATAAACACATACACCCCCTCCCCCCCCCCCCCCCACACACACACACCATAATCAATAAACAACAACAATAAAAGGTCATTTAATATCGTGAATCGTCATTGCTTGGAGAATAAACAATACACATTCAGATATATTCAGTGGCTGGTGGATTAGGGGTGGGGGTTGTGTTGTGAGCGTATCAGAGGTTTGGTTTCCTATGTTGTCTTGACACTTTTAAACGAATACAAATGTACTTAGATGACACTTGTTTTGGAATGTAACATAATAGATTCTGCTGCAGTAGGAGGCTGTCTTCTAGCACAATTGTATTTTCAAATAACTTATTTTCACACTATTTATTGTAAAATTGTATACTTCAAGACAATGAGTAAGCACACGACTCGTTCGAAGACGTCCCCAGGGTAAAATTAGTAATCGTAAAGGACTTTTATTTAAAGCTATTTCATTCAAAATGAAATAAAAAAATCTTATTCATAAATTACATTCATAACTATATTTGGTACTTTTTAAAAGAATTTGAACATTAGCTTGTATATTACATGTGTTAGATAAAGTCATATTTTAAACAATGTTTTTTTCACTTGAGTCTTGACGAGCAACAGTTTTTTTTTAAATGTATAGGTACGCACTGAATGGGACCGAGGAGATAAAATACGCTCCGTGTTACCATTTTTTCTCATTGTTATCATATATATATATATATATATATATATGATATATATATATATGATATGATATATGATATGATATATATATGATATATATATATATATATATGTTATATATATTGTTGTTATCATATATATATATATAACTTTATCTGTTTTTTGATTTTCTGTCATGTTGACATTTACTGCATTTCCACTTGTATAGAAAGTAGTGTGTTTTGAATTTACTCTTATTTTATTAGTTTGTTTGCTTGAGCCTTGAAAAAGTCTGTCGGAGGACGGACGAAACGTCGGCTATTGAAATAAATACGTAGCAAAAACCGAATATGAATTACTTAATATATATATATATATATATGATAACAATGAGAAAAAATAAAATAAAAAAAAAAAATATAAAAAAAATATAAAAAAAAATATATATATATGTTGGTGAATGGTTTCAGATTCGTAGCCATGATTTATTAAGTAATTCATATTCGGTTTTTGCTACGTGTTTTTTGATTTTCTGTCATGTTGACATTTACTGCATTTCCACTTGTATAGAAAGTAGTGTGTTTTGAATTTACTCTTATTTTATTAGTTTGTTTGCTTGAGCCTTGAAAAAGTCTGTCGGAGGACGGACGAAACGTCGGCTATTGAAATAAATACGTAGCAAAAACCGAATATGAATTACTTAATATATATATATATATATATATATTTTTAATCATTTGAGATTTTTTATGTTAATTATCATTTAGTGAGATTTAAACAAAATATGTGTAGGTACATTGATTTTTAATTGATTGTCCCTCGTACATACCGATGTAAGCGGTAGACACCTTAGGGAATTTATAAGCGTGTGATCAAGGATTATGCGTCTGTTCTCCGGCAAAAATCGTGCTTTAGCTTCTCGGGTATCTTGGCAATCAGTCAGGTACAATCAGGTTGACCGTTCTTTGTTGGTTTGTTCGTGTGTTGGTGTGTTTTGTGACTGTTAATGATATACGTCCTACTCCTTCCCAACCAGCACTATAAACACCAGGTGGCTCAGCTACTTAATCTTAAAGGAACTCTAGGTTGACATCTTCAAAATCAATTTTCACAACAAGGCAATATCAAATGGCCACATCCTTTGCCGTAATTCCTTTAACTTTCAGTAGTGTCTCTCTGCGCATGAACAAAGGAAAAGGCTTCTTGGTATGAACGTTCTTATTTTCTCCTACACCCTTTGACCGATCTCAACCAAATTTGGTGTACTCATTCTATATGAAATAACCCATACCGTACGATACTTGATCCCTTCCAACATCCCCTAATTTAAAAAATCACCCGTAGGTAATAATAGAAAATTATATATGCATATTCTGCATAACCCCACTCGTGATCTTTGGTACGTTTTTAAACTGTTGGCGGAAAAATTTGCGGCATAATCCATGTTATGGAACTATCACTAAACAGCAGTGTTGGATTAGTTCCTCAAAAAAAGGAACTAGTTCCAGTTCAAATAAAGAACTGGTTAGTTACCTACCTGGAAAGTTTCCAGAAACTGGAAAGTTAACTTATGAAATAAGTTCCTTTTAAGTTATATTGCCTTCCAAAACACATCCGGATTTTATTTAAAATGTGCTGTAAACATCTGTAAGCCTTAACGCTTTACCAATAGAGTTTAAATTACATAAAAAAGTGAACTTAGAAGAATTTAAAATTAAGGAAACGCATTTACAATCATCTACCTTTCGTGTACCTTTCAGTTTACCAACTGGCAACTAATATGCGTAGTACGAGATGACGCACAAATTCCGGTCTACACCGGAACAATACACCTACAATTTACGTTATTCACAAGTTGTGAACTTTTAGCAATTTAAAAGTTGAGATAACTCATATTCAACCAAAAGAAATTGACCCTTTCGTTATACTAACTTGGGAACTATTGGAAGAAAAACAGAAATTTTTAGACAAGAAGTGACGTTGTTGGCGTTAACAATGTAATGATAGGTAACACTCAATGATCAATGAAAGCTGCTGTAAACTACCACCTCATGTGACATGTTGTACAAAAACAAAAACTTGTATATAGACTGCCAAGCACCTTTCCCCCTAAAAGGATTGAGATCTAAAAGAAGGTCGCAGCAATAATATATTGTTGAAACATTTTCGCACTTAAAATTCGTGAAATCATTTCGCCCAGTTACTGCCGCCAAGCACAACATTATAAACCAAACATTGTACCCAAATTTGAGATTGAAAAAATCTCTATGTGAACCATCATAGTATAAACTTTAAAACAATTATACTCATTTAAAACTAAAAATAGAAAGTATTCAAATTTTAAAAACGTAAACAAAATCAATTAAAAAACATTTTTTTTTTCATAACTTAAAATACAAATTAAAAAAAATTATTTAAAATTAAATAAAACAAAATAAAAGTAAAAAAAATAAAAATAAAGCTTGGCGCATTGAATTTGCACCGTCATGTTGACTTCTTCCTTCTTTCCTTCATCATCTTCTTCTTCCTCTTTCTTTCGTCGTCTCCTTGGTCGACATTTTCTTTTTATGTTGCCCCCTCCTTGACACAATGCGCCAAGCTTTATTTTTATTTTTTTTACTTTTATTTTGTTTTATTTAATTTTAAATAATTTTTTTTAATTTGTATTTTAAGTTATGTAAAAAAAATGTTTTTAAATTGATTTTGTTTACGTTTTTAAAATTTGAATACTTTCTATTTTTAGTTTTAAATGAGTATAATTGTTTTAAAGTTTATACTATGATGGTTCACATAGAGATTTTTTCAATCTCAAATTTGGGTACAATGTTTGGTTTATAATGTTGTGCTTGGCGGCAGTAACTGGGCGAAATGATTTCACGAATTTTAGGTGCGAAAATGTTTCAACAATATATTATTGCTGCGACCTTCTTTTAGATCTCAATCCTTTTAGGGGGAAAGGTGCTTGGCAGTCTATATACAAGTTTTTGTTTTTGTACAATGCTAATATTAGTACATCAAACAAATCATAACACGGGTTTTGAACGAAACGCATTGGCTGATGGTGAGGTTCCCACAATCAATCCTTGTTATTGGCAGTAAGGATTGTGGCGATAAATACTGCTGGCCTATCTGACCATGTCAGGCGCCATTAAATAACAGAATAATTCTGAATTTTAAACAACTACTAACTGGCCTATGTGCCAAAGTACAACGAGTGAAAATACCTATATAGCATAATAATAAATTAATACATTATAAAACTACATCGAATATAAATTAAAGCTGGCCAGTATGACCATAGATGTCGAGTGCCATTAAAACCGGAAGTGAAAGAGACAAAAAAAATCCTTGTTATTATCAATGAAATCAGCACTGTTATCTAAAGCGCGCTTCGCTCTCTCTCTTACACACGGCTGCAATAACGTAATCCAGGTGGCAGGGAAGAAGCAACTGCCCTGACTCAATACGTTATTGTCCATTCAGGTAATGAAGGCCAACTCAATAAATTTACGTTTCCTATACAGTAGTTTTCCTTAATCAATGGGACGGCTAAATCAAAATCAAAATTATGACAATTCTCCCACGCATACTTAATCAACTTAAGGTAGTACCTTTATTATACATATACAAAAAAAATAAAAAATTGAAATTACAAGTTCAGGAAACGTTTTCCTACATTTCAACTATATTTAAGTATAAATAAATCATAAAATTGTATTTAACCCTTTCCCGGGCGGTGGGAAACGGTTTTCCCAGTAACTTCTATGCGTTGTATGGGCGACGGGTGATATATTTCCCGGGTCTTTGATGTGGCGCTATCTATGTGCATATTACACAACTTCAAAAAAAATGTTTGGTCGGTAAAATTGAGATCTAGACCATCAAGAAAGCCGTGGCAAATAGCAAATGACACACGGTACCACAAATTTCGTCAAAAAATCGATTTATATCTCAATATCTATATGTAAATTTGGATTGATAACCTAAAGTGTAAATGTTTTATGTAAGGTATCATGTAAGTAATATTAGATAAATATTTGATGAACATTTGACCGCTAAATTTTTTTTTATTACGAAATCATTTACAAACGGGAAGTAGTCTTCCCACGGCCCAACCTATAGTCTCTCTTATTCGAAACTGATAGGTTATGTTTTAGATAATCATGGATATTTTCTTTTCTTTTAACCATAAATTATGTATTTAAGTATGCAGTTCTAACAAAATCAAAATCTCGATTCAAAAATATATATTATTCAAAAAAAAATAAACAAAAAAATATTTTTACAACGCATTTTCTTCTTATATGGGCGGCGGGAAGTATTTATCCCACCAAATTTTTTTAAGTGAAAATTAAAAAAAAAAAAAAAAAAAAGTGTCAACATGCTTTAAATGTGATCTAATTCACTAATTTGCTGTTGTCACTGGTTTCCATAAGCTTAAATAATTTGCCCGGAAAAGGGTTAACTTGCAACCCCTGTCGTATAGCGAGGTTTCAATTTATTGCCTTCTGAGAATGAACAAAACTCCTGTTTCAACAATAGATAAAACAGACAGGAGGTATAGGGAAATCATTTAGTTTTTGGTTGATAACTTTTAAAATAGCACACGTTGGTATTGTTTTCAATTTTTTTCCTAATATAATGCCCAACTATCTATCTAGAAATCAGTTTTTTGAAAAAACGTTGAACCTCAGTAAAATTAAAAACTCAAAATTAGCATGAAAATCGTCATGATTTTAATGGCCCCCATAAGACTACATGTTAAAAATAGGAATTTATAACTACAATATCTCAAAATCTAGACACGAGAAGTTGTTCATATTTCACAGTATCGTGTAAATAGTGATTATTATTGGGTATTATTGGGGTATTGGGTATACCTCTGCCAAAAATAGGCTTATTTGGATGATAAGAGATATCAGTTGTGCTACCTTAAAGTTTACATTTTATGTGACTGGTACCACGCGACTAAACATATTATAAAACACGAAATTAGCCAAACTGCTGCACATAAGAGGATGATAATTGTATTTTACTCGTTCTATTAGTGATTCTACAATTCCCACTTGACCATTTTCGCCACCAATATTTTAGTTGCGATTTTTTGACGAAATATTGCTGTTTCATTGCAATTTTTTGTAAAAAAATTGCAGACCGCAATTTTTACTCTACAGACTTGCAAGTGGGCGCGTTGTCTTCGTTGTGAATAGGCGAAGAGGGCACCAAGTTTCTTTTTGTCAATAACTTGATATCTAAGCTGGCCACAGCCACAGGCACAAATAAATGTGGGTTTTCTCGACGAAAAATCCGGTACCTACCAATTTAGATATCCTTAGGTACCTAACTACCGACTTTATTTTAGAAAAATTGCAATAAAAATGTCGGAAAAGGACTTTAATGATTATTCATGCCAAGTTTCAGCTTCCTATGTTTGAACGGTTATTCAGTTTCGATCTTTTCTGTGAATCGTCTTGAACCAGTTTGGATCGTCCCGGATATTTTGTTGACTTTCCAAAATGGGTTGATTTCGCTAAATATTAAACTCAGCTGACATTTCTTACAATATTTGCCTGAAATTAAAGTCATGGACGTTTTCCCGATGCTCCTTGTGAACACTAAGATTTTCCCGTCAGTCAGATTAGGCCAGAGGAAACATAGCCGAAGCACTGTCGAAATATTGCCTTCGTATTTTAATGTGTGCTTTTATTATTATTATTTATTTATTTATTTTATTTGTAAGCGTAACGCTTTCAGGAATACACATTTTAGACAATCAAAATTACATTGATATGCATGTCAATATATACATTAGAATAAACAATAACAATAATTTAAAATCATATCGCATATTGCTATGCTCGTCCCTTATTTATAAACTCTATACACATTGATTTAAACACTTTAATATTAACTATGCTCCTGTCTAGGATACAGGAATGTCATTGTAGAGCCTAGCACCTTGAACAAAA
The DNA here is from genome assembly GCA_934045905.1 of Leuctra nigra. NCBI lineage: Eukaryota > Metazoa > Arthropoda > Insecta > Plecoptera > Leuctridae > Leuctra > Leuctra nigra. The sequence goes on along the minus strand of OW203769.1, from coordinate 26,189,113 downwards.
AGAGATTTTATGGTTGAAGTTTTGGCTAATCAATAAAAATATTATTACTATTACTGGCTCTGGTACAATGTGAATGAATGTCACTTATTAGTTCAACTTTGTTCTGTAAGTATAATGGTAACAAATTTTGAACTATTTTATAAATAAGTTTATATAGTACAGGCGTTGTTAATTTTTTTTATAGGTCTCCCATAGTAGGTATATCAACTTCTTCGTTTTATTATAATCCGTCGTTTTAAAATGTATTGAAATTTTTACAGAATTTTATGCGTGTTTGGAAATATTTGTCAGATTTCTTGAAGTAAATTTGAATTTCATATATTTTATATTGCTTTTGTTCGGCTCTTCCCAATGTCTAGCAAAAACTTCGAAACAGAGCGTTTTCCTAGTTGATAGAGAGTTCATCTTAATCTTTGCTTAAATTACTGTATGAAAGCATTCAAGACATACTAAAAAGAACTTTCTGGGTGAAATGTCATTATGTTTAGAAAAACAAATATTAAAATTGATAAATTAGCTACATTCAAATTTCAGATTATACGTGCTATAATTTGCATATCACGGGCATTCAAGTGTTCGACTTGATACTTATACTTAGCTAATCATTTGTGGATGGATCTACAAAATTTAATCGCTAGATTGTAGCCGCGCATATTATTTAAATTCAAGGTTAAGATGACTCAAGAGCAGAGTCGAACGAAACGACGCGCATTTCGATATTCGATTCGATATTACTACAAACAACATGGCGCCGGTCGGTCTGTCTTGTGTTGATCTGTCAGGGAACGCACGTTATTCGTAAGATGTGCAACGATTTATAATTTACATTTAATTACAATATATTTAAATAATGGAGTCAAGTGAACCTTCAGAATTGGAAGAAGACCACAATTTTTTCCCAACATTCGATCTTTCTCTGGGTTTAGGAGTCGTGGATGATAAGTTAGATGAGAGAAAACATCCTGGAGTAACGCCTAACCTTAATCTTACAGAATCTGTTGACAGTCTGTCTCCCAGCAAAGATGTTTTGCATACATCAACAAAGCAAGAAAGTGATATCGGACGCAGAAATGATATGATTTCAAAGATTGTAGCTCTTGCTGAAATCTCGGAAGATGATGAAAGTGATTTATCTGATTCCGATGACTTTTCTGGGATCGACGATAGACCTGCAAACTGCGATTCCAATAGCTATTTTAGCAATGTGACAATAAAGGAAGATTGTGAGAATACAATTGATGAGGAACTAGAGAGAATGAAGGCTTATTTCTGTGAAGAATCACAAGGAGGATCTTTGACACCTTGGGATTCTCGGCAAGCTTTCAGCGTTTGTACACAAAGTAGTGATTCCATTCTTGCTAATACGCACAGTAAAAGTCAGGGCGGAACTTTAGATCGTAGCAGAAAATGTCAGGAGGCTAGCAAGAACTGTTTAAATTCATTGATAAAATTTGAAACAGCCCTCAAATTGAAACTTCAAGAGGTAAAATCTAAATATGTCCAAGTTACAAAACAAATTGAGCAGGGTGCAAGTAATTCAAAATATAATAGACTCTCTTTATTCGGTATACTGTACCGTCTAGGGATGCCCTATTTCAAAGATCACGATTGTTTTTCGGCGCCACCAAACGAAGACGTTGCCAAGAAAAGAGCTTTTCGAATTCAAAAACCAAACTTCTCATGGGAACAAAACCACACATGGACCAAATCTCGTGCCGACAAACTTCTGAAAGCCATTCGATCGGAGGAGATTCGCTTCTTGCAGGATAAACGAGAACAATACAAAAACGACCTCAAGAGATCGCTCAAGATCTGCGAAGACCCGGAAGAAAAGCTGCGATTGGAAAGCGAGCTCGCTAACACTGACGAGAAGAGCTATGATAATCTTTCACTGGAGGAGCTAGTTGGTTCACACAACAGAGAATACGACTGGATGAAGCTCTCTGTTCAGGATCTGAACGGTGAAATCGGATCACACAACTGCCGGATCATGTGGCGGAACTATCTCCATCCTAGATTCAACAAGGCCGAGTGGACCGCCGAGGAAGATGCCCGTCTGATTGCCATTGCTTCGGAACACCACTCTCAAGGATGGGAAGAGATTGCCGTTGAGCTGGGGAGCCAACGGTCGGCGTACATGTGCTGCGCTCAATATCACAGTCTGATCTACAGGAAGAAGCTGTTCTTCTCGGCTGACGAGGACGAAGAGCTGCGCAGCCGAGTGCAGATGTCTCGGTTCGGGAATTACATCTCGTGGAGCAAGCTGGAGTTTCTGATGAAGGATCGGAGTCGAGATCAGTTGTGTCGTCGCTGGAAGCGGTTGCTGCCCAACATCAAGCGGGGCCGCTTCTCTGATGAGGAGGACTTGATTATCTTACAAGGTGGGTGCATTCATTTATTTAAATCAATTTTATCAACTGTTCAACACTCTCAGATGGTAAGAAATAGTTAACAATTTACTAGTAAAGTAGGTAGGTACCTAGGTAGGTAGGTACCTATAAATTGCATTGAAAGTTAAAAGTAAACTTCCAAATTTCCCTGCGGACCACCAAAAATTTCTCCCACGGACCACTGGTTAGCGACTACCTACTGCCCCAGAGGATGGCGGAGCTATCTCCCCCTTCCCCCCATCTCCAACCCACATTGTTGGAAGGGGAAGTTAAATTATTTCAGGGAATTAGAATCGGAATCCTATTTTTTAGTCTCTTTAACTAGGTACCTAGGTAATAATTTGCCAAGGGGGGAGTAAGGTCCGAATAACACACACAATTAGTCCTTTTCGGTAGGTAAACTAACCTATACATGGGTATACATCGGTAGGCTAACCTATACATGATGGTTGATGTGTTTGCTTTGTGCAGGTGTGCGCGAGCTGGGCACGGACTTCAACACGGTGGTGCCTCGCATCTTGCCCGACCGCCACGTCGATCAGGTTCGCAAGCGCTACCATCTGCTGACGTCCAACTGCGTGTACGGCAACTTCCAACCCAGCGAAGACAAGCTCCTGGTCAACCTGGTGAGTCGCTTCGGCGAGCGCAAGAGCTGGAACCTCATCAAGAAGTACTTCCCCAATCGAGACAAGAACCAGCTGAAGTCTCGGTTCCGAACCATCGTCAGACACGGCGGAGGACTTGCTCCCACACGCCAACTGAACAAGGCGACGGCCGTGAACGAGCAAAAGAAGAAACGCCGTAACCAGTACTCGAAGATGTCGCTGGCCGATCTGCGTGCAGCGCTGAAGAAACGCAAGAAGCTAGGTAAAAATCATTTACTTATAAATTATTATTTTTGAGGATAGGATTAGAGTTGCCATTTGTCCGTTTTTACCCGGATATGTCCTCTTCTTTTTGTCTGGTTGGTTTTCTAAAAATTTGACGAATGTTTGGGTTTTTTGAGAATTTTATTATGTAAGTAAAGATGTTCACTCACTGGATGTTAAGAAAATTGAATTTTTGGTGCTTACGTGTCCTAAATTTGCTTCAGAAATGCAACAATTTTCCAGGGCGAAGAACCTCCGACTCGTGTGCGACTGGAAGCCCCCAGACCCCCTGGGGGCCTCCCAATATTTGTATACCTACCTACATAGGTACCTATGTCAAGATTAAAATAGTCTGAAAATCGTGCGCGAATCGCTTAGAAACGTGCCAATTTCATTCAAAAGTTTTCCGGGTCTAGGTTTCCCGGACCCGCATGGTACTGGAGGGCCCTGAGGCCCTCACCCCAGGCCCCCATTGTCATCGTGGGTAGGTAATTGTATTATCAACACCATTGTTATAACAATATTATCCCCCTAAAATTTTTTTTTCCTATGCACTTCGACCTGAAGTTCTCTATTTTTGAAACGGCTTATTGCATTGCAACACAAGCAAAAATTATGACATCTCCTGCTAATGGTATTGACTAAATAAATAGTAAATGTTATGGTAGAACATTCCTCAACTGCATTGAGGAGTTTGTAGAAAATGACTACAAACTCTGAGACGACAGTGCACAGGCACTTTCCATGAACCATGAACCATGATAGAATAGCAAAATGAGTTAGTTTTATAGCATCTTATTTTTGGGTAATGTGATTAGGTACCTAATTACCTACTGATTTCAGTTCAGCTTTTTTACCACAAATTCCCATCATTTTATAGAGGTAATTTATTCTAAATAATGAAATGCATAACTTTTACTCCTCTTATCTACTAAAAAACAAAATAAAATTAGTACCTAATGTAATACTAGGTAATGTGAAATGTCATCAAAATCAGTGTTGGGTAAGTTCCTTTTGAAAAGGAACTAGTTCCCGTTCCAAGTTCCTCGCCGAAAAAAGGAACTAGTTCCAGTTCCAGTTCCTTCAATAATGAAAGGAACTATTCCGTTCCTAGTTCCTTTATAAAAGGAACTAAGTTCCTTTTAGTTCCTTTTTAAAGAAAGTTGTAATTTTAATTGGAACATTAAAAATTGCAATCTGCCAATTAAAAATTGAAAATTAAAAATTGTATCACTGTATCACAGCAGATTTGAAAAGATTATAAAAGATGTAAGAAGATTCGTAAAAACTAAAAATTTAGTGGCGATGTGATGTGTCCTACCTACACAGTGATGAAAGGAAATGTGAAGAAGGAAACAAAGTAAAAGCTAAAAAGACGACGATCTGAAATCTGAATTCTGTGAGCCTGCGCACTGCACTTGTTCACGAGTCATTAGACAGACATTACTAGGAATGGTGTTCTTTGGTCTGAAGGGTTGGCCACGCGACTACAGGTAGATAGATGTCCATTGTGTTAGAGTAGGTGACGACTGGTTTGAGTTATTTTTAGATGCCAAATAGCTACAAGGGGACATCTGACTACTGACATGGCTTCTAGACAAGTGCAGTTTTTCGGAGTAAAAGTACAGTCAAGTTTTAAACAAAGGAACTTAGCAAAAATCGTTACAGTTCCTCAAAAAAAGGAACTAAACCGTTCCATAGTTCCTCCCTAGAAAAAAGGAACTAAGACGTTCCATAGTTCCTAAGAAAAGGAACTAGTTCCTAGGAACGGAACTATTTCGTTCCGTTCCTACCCAACACTGATCAAAATAAGAAGAAATGAATCAGGAACTCAATTGGCACAAAGCTGTAGACCACATTTTTAGATTTTTTATTTTTTTTGGAGATACATGTAGGTACATTTTATTTTACCTTAGGTACAGTATTTATGTTACAGCAAATAGTTAATTTAAATTAGTTAATTGTATTCTGTGTGGCAAAAAACTAATTCGTTGTTTTTTCTGAAAAAGCGTTTGGCGTTTTCAACTGACCGCACTGGGCTGCACTAGGTTTGCACTCGGTTTGAAATTAGCATTGAGTTTTATATGATGACGTCATTTCAGTGCAACCCTAGTGCAGCACCAGTGCGGCCAGAATGTACTAAAACAATCGCGTTTTCTTTTATAAATGCTGGATGAACTAATTGGACTTTTGGCACCACAGCCAATCAGCCTACTTCAAAATGTTGAAACAGTTGAATTTCATCCAAAGGTTAACCCTAAGAAAGCCATTAATAACTATAAATTATGTAGGGCTTTTTATACCTACAATACAATCTCATATTACGATACACAATGTGTACAGTGACGGAATTTATGGTCTGCACCCTCCATCTTCCCTTTCCATCATACGTTAGTTTAGATTCCTCTGCCCCTCAACCCTTATCACAGGAAAAGTTGTTTGAATGTGGTGGGGAGGGAAAAGGAGAATGACAGCTGTTTATCTCCACAATTGTACAATACAGTAAACCCTCATTATTTCGAACTTCAATAATTCGAATTTAGGGGTAAATTCGAACTAGGTGGTTGGTCCCAGTGTTCAGTATAGGCTTTACAATGTTAAATAATTTTGATAAATCGAATTTTAGGTTATTTCGAAATTCGAACTGAATTTTGGTCCCAGCTCATGTTATAACTTGCATACAGTTGTTTTAATTCGAACTTTGCAAAAGGATTGACAAAATAATCGCGAACAAACTTCGAAAAAACAAACTCAAACTACACATTTCCAATGTTTCCAATGGCGTCACGTCACAAAGAGAGTAGTCAAACTGCTCTCTGTTGTGTTGGGGTGGGGGAAGTGTTAGTCTAGTCTCTTTTCGTACAAACAAGGAACTAGACTGCACTCTGACGGCGAGTCTTGGTACTACATCAATGGCCGCCGGTTAGGGTTTCATTGCTGTCAAAATGGCTAGTGGAAATGCTAAAATAAAGCACAAATCTAACAAATTTTGCTCTGTGTCACAATGTTCGTCAAGACCGACTGAATCCATATCAATGCATACATTTCCAAAGGATGTAAAACTAAGGAGTGCATGGATTCATGCTCTACTTATTGGAAAACCTGTATCAACTTATATGTACGTGTGTAGCCTTCACTTCAAGGATGAAGACTATTTTTTCCCAGGTAAGATACCTACCTACTAAATGTTTACAGCATTTTGTATATTACTGCCTATTGTTACATAAGCATATAAATAGGCCTAGGTACCTAGGTAGTTGGTAGGTTAGGTAAACCTAGTACCTACAGGTTCTAGCAGTTCTAGCCTAGTCTAGCCAGTGACAATAATCCAATTTGCTAGCATGTTCAATGTTTCAATAACATTAAATTTAATAAACAATTTCGTGTACCTAGGTAGTACATTAGTTGATCAACCTCTTACCACCTTTTAATGTAATGAACTTAACAGTGTTGTGTAAACTGCTTTCTGGCTCATGAACATTATGTAACTGATGTTTTGATGCATTCTAGATGTACCTACAAAGCGATGGGCACTGCAAAAAACAGCTGTCCCATCCCAGAATCTGCCAAAGAGAAGTTTGGATGCCTCCCCATCCCAAAAATCTAAGAAGGCCATTGAAAACCGAGCGCAGAGAGCTACAAAGAGACGCAACATTGTCAGGTAGGTATTTAGAATCTACGAGATTCGCTTTGCGGTCTGATTCGCTTTACATTGTTCTTCTTCATAGATCGAAATTAGTACTCGCCCCACCCAGACTAGTGTACATAGAATGGTTCCTGGACGGTTAAAATTTGACAGATTGACAGCCTGACTGGCAAGTAACAATACTGACCTACTGGATGGTTTTACATATTAATAATTCGCTTAGGTACAAATTAATAAAGCCCGACCAAACAGACCGATTAGTCAAATCATATCCAGGGATGGGTATGTACGTATCTCGTCTTTAGGAGCGATTTCCTGTATAATTCTGTTTGTTCTTATGTTGGCTCTGAAAAGTGGCAGTGTCAGCGACGTTTTGCTGGGGGTGTTGTTGGCATCCTCTTGCTGGCTGGGGTGAAAAACCGTCATTGCCAAAACCGTCATTGCCACCGATCAGGGCTAACATTAACTACACCAACAGAGCAGAAACTACTACGTAGTTTTTCTGTACACTTTGCTGCGAGTTCCTTCATGTACAGTTCGTTTTTCCTATGTTTGAACTCTCTACGAGACACTGTCAGTTGTTCTGTAAGGCCGAGAAAGACAACATTGCAAGGTGAGCGCGCAAAGAAGTCTTTCTCAGCCTAGCAGAACAACTGGCAGTGGCTCCATCTGGTGAGAGTTCAAACATAGGAAAAACAAACTGTATGCACATCATGCCTACAATTATCATTTTTGTCAATGATAGTTCTTTCACTCATGTTCTTCAAATGTTGCAGGGAAACGACGGCTCCAGCGCTGCAATGCGATGCGTGCACCGAAATGCCATTGATAGTCGATGGCAACATACAACACGACCGTGAGCCGTCAGAAATGGATGCCGCAACTGCACTCCTCGAATTGAAAGCTTCCATTCCAAGGAGCGAGCGTGTCGAAATGGTCGACAAGGCTGTTCAGTTCGACGAGAACCTATTCAAAACGTCAACTCACCGATCCATGCTGGAACTCATCCGGAGCGGACAGGAGCTCGGGACAATGACGGGACTGCCAGAGTTCAGCATTTTGGACTCCATTACAACGTGTGTTGAACTCTTAGAAAGTGACAACAAGCGATTCGCTTTTGAAACGAAGGAAAGAATTGTATTGACGCTAATGCGTCTTAAGTTGGATGTTTCTTTCCGTTGCTTGGCAGTCCTTTTTCAGTGTTCCCCTTCCACATGCCAGAATTATTTTTATGACATGGTGGAAAAGCTTCATCCCATTTTTCTCAGTGTAATTCGTTGGCCTGGCAAACAGGAAATTTTGGAGAATATGCCCAAATGTTTTGCCAAATATAGTAAAACCAGAGTTGTTTTAGATGGAACGGAAACTCCTGTCGAGAAAACAAAATGTCTCAAGTGTAGAATACTCACGTATTCTCACTACAAGGGTAGAAATACAGTAAAACTATTAATAGGGGTTTCTCCATCAGGGCTCATTACGTACGTCAGTAAGGCGTACGGGGGAAGGGCTTCGGACAAAGCAATCTTTAATCAGTCAGGCCTGCTTGATATGCTAGATAGCCACATAGATGCAGTAATGGTGGACAAGGGTTTTCTGATTGAAGAAGAATGTTTCGCCCAAGGCATTCAAGTAATCCGTCCCCCCTTTTTACGAAAGCAATCACAATTCTCAAAGTCTGATGCCGATATTACTTGCTCCATTGGCCGAGCTCGTGTCCACGTTGAAAGATCGATTCAGCGAATCAAGATTTTCAAAATCATGTCCAACACAATACCTACCGTATTTGTCCCCGTAATGGACGAAATCGCTGTAATTATTTGCGGAATTGTAAACCTTACATCCCCCATTCTAAAAATTGATAAATATTAAGACTTGACTTATTGCTGACAGCCTCATGCTCAAAAGAAGTTGCGCCTGTAAGTAGATATTTGCGGATATCTTTCCTCCACACCACAAGACCGTGTGCTAAAAATCTAATGGACGAAATCCAGTAGACTCTGGGCACTTGCGTCGATAAAGCTGGTCGTTCTTTTGAGCATGAATGTACGTTTACAGTTCGGCGTAGCTCCGACGCTCGGCGCTGGCCAATCAGGTGGCTTAACGCACGGCGTTCGGAGTCAAAAGATGAACATGGTTTATCTTTTGACCTTGAACACCGCGCGTTGAGCCACCTAATTGGCCAGCGCTGAGCGTTGGAGCTACGCCGAACTGTACAACATCATAAGCCTCTTTGAAACAATAGCAAATATTGATATTATTCGATATTCATTTATTATTATGATATAATTCGATAATAAGCACTATATCTGCAAAATTGTTATCATCCAAAATTCTGCAAGCGCCAAATGGAGATGCATGCTCAATAAAAAAGGAAATGTTAGGAAATGATTGTTGATTGGTATGAAAGAAGAGGGACATGTCATCGTAGTGACAGCAGAAAAGAGCAGTTGAGGTGAAGGTGAAGTTGAAATTCTAGTGTTAATTTTATGTACCGATTTATTGTCGGTCTTCTGAACTGCCATTTTCTGGTGAAACTATTTGTGAATAAAATATTTGTTTCCAACTTAGACTTATTTTAATATAGAAGGTTAATTTTCCTCAAACTCACAAGTGTAAAATATGCACCTACTTGTAAGTACACATCAGTCATAACATAAGAAATTACTACAGCTGATAAACTGAAAAATAAATATAAAATGTTCAATGTTTATTGTAAAATAAAATGTCAATTATGTAACAATACTACTTGTTCTCACTAGTGCGTGGCATTTTCTACCAGCTTTGGAAGCACTTTCTCATAATAAATATTGCACAGTGTAAATATCAACATTCAACTCCTTAACAGACCTTAATCTTTCTCGATTACAAATCTACACTGATAAGGTAGTTCAAAGATGCATGTACCTACATGATGAAGTGACATTTTTTAATTTAAGGACATGGATACCGAACTCAATCTACATCAAACTCATGTGTAATAATATTTACTTGTAGACCTAAGACATAAATTACTATACTACCTACTGATAAACTGAAAAATATGTAAGTTCCTAAATTTCAGTATTTAATTGATTAATTGATGCAATTTGTATAATATATAATAAAGTGGCAGTTATGTACAATACTACATCTACTTGTTCTCACCAGTGGCATTTTCTACCAGCTTTGGAAGCACCTTCTCATAATAAACATTACACAGTGTAAATATTAAGTCCTTAATAAATGCTTCATCTCTCTCGATAACAAAAATCTCCACTGAATTGTCAAAAGATGCATAAACGATGAAGTGACATTTTTTTATTTTAAGTACCTCCATACCGAGCTGAACTTGTCCAAAATATGCACATTTCTTTTTAAGTGAGAGTCCCTCACTTGTCACAGTCATGCATGGCATTTTCACAGCGCAATCTTTGGCTGTCATGGTCCTCCCTGCTTTTGGGCTCTTTATTTCTATTAGTATAGTTTCTCCGCCCACAACAACCACGCCATCGGGGCTGTATCCCAGCCATGGAGCATTAGGGTTCACAATAAAACCTAATTGGGAAACATCATTACCAGTTTGGAGGGTGTATGATGCTCGGGCCAATGGCTCACACTCGTTACCATGCCGGGTATCGGCATTGCCCCGGAAAGTTGAATACATAACCGACTTTAGTTTCGCATCCCAGTCGGGGCGATTGTTTTTGTAATACGTATAAAGCTCGTAGCATCGGCTGCCTGTAATTCTCTGTTTCCTCTGCCAAAGCCATTCAAACCCACTTTGACCACGAGTAGCCACACAAATGTCCATCGCTTTTTGGGCAGAAACAGCTACGTTGTCCGTAAAGTATTGGAAGTTCGTAGCACCTACTTGATCTTCCGTGAGGTAAAACAATGTGTCATCATGTGTGTACTCGGGCGTCCTTTCCAAGAGCCCAATGAAGTGAAGATCATTGTCGTTCAATGGCTCGAAGTCCACCTCCATGGCAATCGTCGATTCTACGGCAACATCAGGTGCAGGTGAAGTTGATGCCGAAATAGTCGGTGATGGCGTAGCTGCTGACGGAGCGGAGTGTGTAGCGAAGTCTTTTCGGTCAGCTTTTACGTGAATGGACGCTTCCGAGTTTGGGGCACCTTTGAAAATATAAATTTAATGAAACATTTTAAAAATTTATGAAATGTGAAATTTAAAATTTGCTTTTGGTAGCCAAGTATCTTTTTAGAAACAAACCTGCTATCAGCGTCTTGAAAAATGTATTACTCATTTCCTTGCTGACGTTTATTGCATCTCGAACATAAGGCACCTTCGTTCTCTTGAAGTGGCAAGAATTTGCGATTGGCTTCGCCAGATACATATTGCCTGCCTTCTTCTTAATTTTACCCCACTGCTGTTCGAGATCGGTGCAGCTGAGGTCTTCTAGGTCCAGTGATCTACAATAAGTCGTTTAGGTTTGTACATCGGACTATTAGACTATATAATGTATTTATCACCAATGCAAATAAAGACACATAATAATAAAATTCGGAACTGCTCGAAGGAGGTGATTGTGTTCGGCGGTCTACAGGAGGGCTAGGGCTGGTGCAACTGTAAGCAGTTCGAGAACAGTTCCGATCAAGCTCAGCGAACAGACCTTACTACCGTCACTGTGACATAAAGCACATCTGCAGGATAACCCCAATTACAAAAACAAAACATGCATTTCCATTTCACCTCATACGTACTCATCACGAACTTTTTTCCACTTTTTCATCATGAACCCAACGGTCGAGTGACATTGCGAAGGCAGATTTCATTCCAGATCCAGTCGAATGCCTATCCAATAGGTACATTTAATTAATAAGGGGTAATACACTAAGTTACCTAGGTACTATAATAAAATATATAGGTAAGCACATGGGCAATGAAGTAACCACAATGTGATGCAGTGTACTTCAGCCTAGGTATAGGTATTTTTAGGAAGCTGTTGTTACTAACCTGTTCAGCATCATCAAAACTGCTGTCACATGCTTACAGCGTCCCGACTGCCCTGCTTTGCATGACCAAATGCAAAGTTTGTTGATTGCAATATTCCCATCTTCAACCAAACTCAAAAAAACTTCTATTTGATGTGGGAGACCAGACAATTTGCTCGTTTGCAGGCACAAAGCAAAAATAATCATTTCTTCCTCCGTCCTGCTCTTTACGCCACAATACATTATATGATTAGCATCCAGGACTGCTTCACCTTCAATAAAAGGTCGAGACCCTTCCCCTACATAATTATTCACCACAGACCAGCTCAATTTTAATTTTCTTTCCATTCCCTCAGCACTGTAAACAGGTGTAATGGCGATCAAAACAAAGAAGCTGAACCCTAACTGTCCGCCATCTTGATGACAAGTGGCGCTATCTAGAATCGCTTATTTGCACGATTAGTATACAGGTTAGCCTACCCTGGAACACTTTAGGCGGGAATATTCAAACTTCATTCAACATTTTGAAAGCATTTGGCCGCGTATATAGTGCGAGTTAGCTTTTGAAGGCAAAAAATAATGAATCAACATCGCGTTTATCAAATCAATAGGTATGTATTAAAATTTTTTTTTTTTTTTTTTTTTTTTTTATTTCGAACTTTTTTAATTCGAACTTTGATTTTTTGGGTCCCCTTGAATTCGAATTAACGAGGGTTAACTGTATATTGCACACATTGTAAGGTCTAATTGTTCAGTAAAAAGCCCAACATATTATAAGTAATTGTTATTTGTCACCTAGGTCGTCCAAAACAGCTGGGTCGGATAGATGCAGATTTCGAGCGGTACTTCAGCGTGGGTTATTCGCAGCCGGGCGGACGACCGATGGTCCGATCGCCGAGCGAGAGGGACGTTTCGGCTTCGCTCTCCGTGATGCACAGCTTGTTCGTGCTGCTGGGTGTCAAACTCAACCTGCCACAAGACGACGCCATAATCCTGAACGACCCAATACTCGATTCCATCACGAAGCAGTGTCTACTGAAGCTGCGCGACCGCCATGCGGTGACTGCGACCGTAACGGAACCGACCGTTCACGTCGCTGCAACCAACATCGATGCGGAGGATCCCGACAGCTTGGAGGCATTTGATCTGTCCGACCTCGCTCTGCGCTCGGACTTTGTCGCGAAGCCGGGGCTGGATGCTACTCGAGATGTCGATGAGGTTCTCTTGGACCAGGACCTTCCGGTTACGAGCAACGACACTCGAGTACTGAAGCCGCTCACACCGGTGGCGGTTGGCAACCAAATCGTTCCACTCATCACCGAATCTTCGAAATCATTGAAAACGATCGCAGCCAAGAGGTCTTTCACACACAAACCTACAGTCAAGAAATCTCCTGGCATTAATGATCTGAAGAATGCTACTGTGCTATCATCATCACAAGTAGAATTACTACAATCGCAAGGGAAAATAAAACGAGTTGAACCAAGGAAAACTATGGAGAACCGTGCCAAAGACGTAGGAAGATGTTCTAGTAGTCCTGGTATTCAAAACGCAACGGCATTGTTATCAGCACAAATACAACCGCTGCAAAACCAGGGTGTGATAAAAAAGGTAACGGCCGAGTCCATGGATTATAAAAGATCTCTATCAGCAGCCAGTAAGAATCCAGGAGGCAAAAGTATTCAAAATGCAATTCCGCTAAGTTCGTCTCAGGTAAAATTACTTAAATCCCAAGATATAATAAAACCAGTTGATCAAAACAAGAAGACCATTCACAACTTGCAAACGGATATTTCTAAAGAGACTATTTCAAATGTGGACGGTATGGTTAATGTTAGTGAAAATTCATCACCACCATGTCAAATAGAACTGTTGCAAGTACAAAATGTTGAAAACGAAATTGACACATCCAAAAACATGCCACCATTGTCAACGAGCAGTTCAAATCAACTCACAGAAGATCCACATCTAAATGGTATTAAAAATGCAACCCCTTTGACACCAGCACAGATAAAATTACTGCAAGCTCAAGGTAAATTAATCAAAGTACACCCAAAGGCAATTCAATCATCGACAAATGTAAACCTAGACCAAACAGCGAAACATCAAGAGAGTCAAAGTATTAAAAATGCAACCCCTTTGACACCAGCACAGATAAAATTACTGCAAGCTCAAGGTAAATTAATCAAAGTACTCCCAAAGGCAATTCAATCATCGACAAATATAAACCTAGACCAAACAGCGAAACCTCAAGAGAGTCAAAGTATTAAAAATGCAACCCCTTTGACACCAGCACAGATAAAATTACTGCAAGCTCAAGGTAAATTAATCAAAGTACCCCCAAAGGCAATTCAATCATCGACAAATATTAACCTAGACCAAATAGAGAAACCTCAAGAGAGTCAAAGTATTAAAAATGCAACCCCTTTGACACCAGCACAGATAAAATTACTGCAAGCTCAAGGTAAATTAATCAAAGTACACCCAAAGGCAATTCAATCATCGAGAAATATTAGCCTAGACCAAATAGAGAAACCTCAAGAGAGTCAAAGTATTAAAAATGCAACCCCTTTGACACCAGCACAGATAAAATTACTGCAAGCTCAAGGTAAATTAATCAAAGTACACCCAAAGGCAATTCAATCATCGAGAAATATTAGCCTAGACCAAATAGAGAAACCTCAAGAGAGTCAAAGTATTAAAAATGCAACCCCTTTGACACCAGCACAGATAAAATTACTGCAAGCTCAAGGTAAATTAATCAAAGTACACCCAAAGACCTTTCAACCAACGACAAGTACAGTCCCAGATCGAACAGGAAATCCACAAGAGAGCCGTGGTATTAAAACTGCTGCAACTCCTTTGACACCAGCACAGATAAAAATACTGCAATCCAAAGGCTTGATAGTACCAGTAGAGGCAAACAAAATGGCAGTCATGAGAATGGAAAACATATCACAAGAAAGTCCAGTGATATCAGAACCGAAAAACGTACCAGCAGAGACCATCACATCTATGAATCGCATATACATGCAGAGAGAAAATGCGACTGCTGTAGCTCCCTCGCAAGCAATCCCGGATCTTCCCATCACCGGCATCTTCACCAGCATCGGTTATCCGGAGATAACTCCTACCAACACATCGGCAACCTCGACACCCAAGCATGGGTCCAACGTGAGCGTGGAGAATGAAAGGAATTTCAGCATGATTCTGCCTCCGAGTATTGCGACGACTGGCGGATTTCGAACGCTCCTGCTGAGCAGATCGCGGCTCTATTACGAGATGAGGAAGAATTGGAATCGGAAAAGAAAGTTGGTGGAGTTAACTACTGCTGCAGCAAAGAGAGGTGAGGTTGCTGAACTAGGTACAAGTCTAGGGCTGACATACTAGGCTGCTTCTTTGTACTACCTATTTTGCTTCATTTTTAGATTTTGCTAGTTAGGATCTTTATACTACTTTTGAGTTTTGACATCTAGATATGCTTCTTTTTCATTTATAATTGATTTCGTTTAGTAAAATTTGTACCAAAATTGTATCAAAGAATATCAAATTGCAGGAAATTTTTAGATTTTCAAATTTTCGTAATGTCATTTAAAAATGTTTTGTTACAACTACAGGAAGTTGTTACATATGATATCAAGTGAGATAAGTCGTTTCTGGGCGCCACAAAAATATGGGGAATTTTCAAGTGCAAAATGCATGTTACTGGCACCAAAGAATAGATAAAACCGTTTAGAAAGAGATGAAACTTGAAGAGAAGATTCATATTGTATTGATACCTATGTAGTTATGCCTCATCGTCCTCCTTTCATTGTTTTCATTTAAAGTGGTCCCACTGCTCCAGCCATGGTGCTTAGAATTCGCCGTAATTCATACAAATCTCTGATGAAATAATACCTCAAACAACAGCATAAAACAATTATATCTTACCGTGTGCTCCAATTATATGTTTTTAATTGAAGTTCCAATTAAACTATCCCAAAATAATTCATATTTGTAGTGCAATGTTGCCAGATTTATGGTAAATTTCACACATTGTACACATTTTCTTTCTTATTTGGCCCGTGACCCCATATTTTCAAACGGCAGTCTTATTCTAAAAATTATTATCTTTAATTTGAGACTATTTTCAATAATTTGTCATTCCTCTTGCGGTTTTAGGAGCAATTTAAGGCGAATTTTCCGGGACGATTTCATGTCTCGCTGTGTTATCTTATGGGGGAAAAGATGATCTTCAATCAAGAATATATAATTATATCATACCGTAAGGGGCAAATATTTTTTGCTAGTTGTATGTAATATGGTTTCATTAATCTTTGGTGTGAATTGCAGCAAATTCTCATTCCTATGCCGTAACCCTGGAACCCCCTTAATCTTAATTAACAAAATAAAATGTGTTAATGAATCGGATTTTGCAATCAAAATTCCTGATTTAGTCGTGGCTACAGTCAAAGTAGGAATAAAGTTATCAAAATTTGAGGGCAGAGATTTCATCCGCCTATTCTTCATGAACAAAACAAGCTGCCGTGGAAGTCTGTAGATAGTTTGAAAAAGGATTGAACATTTAAATTTTTTAAATGAAGTAAACACAAATGCATCCTGTGCACATTAGGAATCGTAATATATTGAAGTGCAAACTTGCAAGAACTGTGCATACTGGGAACTTGTTGACATCCCTCCAATGCAATGTTTTGCTCCCAGGTGCTGAACTGTGGCAGGAACGCCTGACCACGTTGTTCACGATGCCCGGCCTGATGACGCAGCAAGCGATGCGCAAGAGAACCGAGAGGGAACACACCAACGTGTTCATGGACGGCAACGAGTCGGACGAGACCGTCAACCAAGTGCGGAACGCGGTCAAGAACACCAAGAGACACAACGCACGGATGGTGAGGCGCTCATAACAACGATTTCGATTTAGGCATCGAGTTTTGAAATGAAATTTGAAATATAAATTGATTGTATTGACGACCGTTTTTCCGTAGAACACGTGATCTTCAGAAAAATCCAACAATGAGGATAAAGCTGGGTTCCCATACTTCGCATCGAATTCGCTTTCGGTTCGCTTTGCTTTCGCAAAATGGCTACCTTTTAACAAAGGAAATCGTCCATGTTTACATTCGCATGTTCGCGTGTTTCGGTTTCGTTAAAGTTAAGCCAATTTTAACTTTGACGAAACCGAAACGAAACCGAAACACGCGAACATGGGAATGTAAACATGGACGATTTCCTTTGTTAAAAGGTAGCCATTTTGCGAAAGCGAAGCGAACCGGAAGCGAATTCGATGCGAAGTATGGGAACCCAGCTTTAGCCATATTTAAGTGACAGGTTTTGACGCGTCTCGAAATAAACATTGGCAAATTTGGAAGGCGAAGGGGTTGGAACTTGGGGAGTCATTAAACGGTCAGGTAGCTTGACAAAAAAGTGATGAGCTTAACTCTCATACAATGAATGAATGCCTATTGTATTTGTATCAGAGATAATGGAAACCCAATGTTCTACAGCCAAAAACTGGTGAGAATAATTGTAACATAAGTCTATATTCTTCAGCACAGCCTTCTCGACAGTCACTTCGTTCTCTGGGTAGCTGCCTGCCGACCGGCGCTACTACCGGCGGGGTGGCAATAAAATGTACTAACCAAAGATACACCTTGTAGTACATTTTATTGCCACCCCGCCGGTAGTAGCGCCCCGAACCGTGCAAGAAACCGATGACGTCATAGCTTTAATCGGCAGTCGACAGGCAGCTACCCAGAGAACGAAGTGACTGTCGAGAAGGCTGTGTTCTTCAGAAATGTTTGGATGATACAGTGGTGATAGCCTAAAAGCAGACATGGCATATTTATATTATTGTTGAAATTATTGTTATTGTATTTGTCGCCCTGCTACAACAATGGTATTTTAAATACTTAATTTGTTGCTTGCTCTTCAGCAAAGTTGTAATATGTTCTTGATGAATTATGACTGAGAGGAGACTAATTACAATGAATTTATAAGAAGTTCAATTGAAGAAATTCAGAACCTGTAGTATATGTAAATGCCTGGTACAAGGACAAATATTGAGCTCACTGAGTTTGTATGCATACGTATTATAAAAAAGGAGCTTGCATTGTAGTACTAAATAATTGTGTAGTTTGTTAACATTGACTTGACTTTTAATTATTTCCTAACAGGGTAGTTTCTCTGGGACCTTGGTCAAAGAATATAGTGCCCCCCCCCCCCACCCCCCCACCCACCACAGGTCAACCTACCACAGTCTAGCCCTGCTTTCTGACACTTCATAATTTTTGTATGCAAATAAATCATCACTTACATATTATACAATACTTAGAGCCAGTTTTAAATGGTGATTTTATTTCTTAAAATTCGTTTTTAAAATCATCAATTTCGTTTTTTGTGTTTTTTCTGGAAGAGGGATTTCGCGATTTTGTGGTGATATTAAATTGGTTATAAAACACATTGTAATAGCCCCCAGAAACAATAATTTGATGAAAAACATGTATGCCACTTTGGAGGAGGGATTGGAATGGATTGGTCATGCACTATTAGCACTGAAATAGGCTTGTCTAGAATGGCGTCTTTAATGCTCTGTACTGTCTTTTCCCCAACCCACATTTTCTCTGTATAGATGATACATATTTAAAATTTCATGACGCAAAATGTATAGTTTGACAAGATATTTTCTTTCCAATCCAACAATTTTCAGTGCAGTAATTGTTCCAAAATATCCTTCTGTGTAAGTAGACTATTGATAAATAGTTGCAACTGGTTGAGGGTGGAAGGGGGGTTGGGAAAACCGGTCGACCTTGAACAGATGGGGGCGCAAAACAAAGCAGCCTGGAGGCATCATCAACTGGTTAGACTGGTCTGGTTCACTTTGAGGGTGGGTAGCAAAGTGTCTGGCGAGGGGGAGGGGGTCGAGTGAGTAGCACATGGAAAGAAACTGGTTTCATTTGTTGTTGTGTGACCTGTTAGGGGGATAAAAGCAGTAATTTTAATAGAAAACCTTTATTTCGTGGTCATTTCGCGGAAAATGTTGAATATCGCGATCAGGGTTGGATTTCGTTTTTTTTCGCGATGTAAAAATGGTAGATTTGGGATCTATACACAATGAAATGGATTTTAGTAGAAGAAAATAGTGCAATCAGAACAATTCGCGAATTCGCGCAACACCATTTAAAACTGGCTCTAACAATACTACATCTTTCTAGAAAATTGTGATAGTTTAACGCTTTTGGAGCTTTGGTTGCTGCGTGCTATACGAGTGGTTCATTTTCTGCTCATTCTGTACCTCTTGATTTCTGTATTTCCAGCGTGAACGTGTCCATGGAGGAAGTCCTACGAAGATCAAAGATTCTGCTGCCATTCAAACAATGAACGAGAATAACGGGAAAAGCAGTCCGGAGAAGAGAACTCCCAAAAGGAAAGCAACTGAAACGAGTCCACAAAAGACAAATAAGGTAGGTATACAAAATGATTATTACAATTTTATTAAGTGTTATTTATTTAAATAGAATATATTCCTTGATACTTTTGTGGCCTGTCATTCTTAAGAGGGTCAGATGCAATACCTAGCCACCTCTATTTTGATTAGTTTGAAGAAAAAACAGAAATAGAACCATGAAACAAAGCAGAAGATTTTCGGATTGATAGTTTTCCGGAAAATTATCATCTCTTATGTTTCAGCGTAAGCATCACGAGAGTGGTACGAGCGAGGACGATGACGAGAAGCTTGAGAGGGAAGTGGACGCAGATATCGAGGCTGCCGAGAGAAGCGTCTCGGACGAAGAGACTCGACTAGAGTCAAGGAGGAAGAAGAAGCAGATGGCCGGATGTCCAATCAGCAGAAAAGTGGTGAGTCTGCACTGTAGAATTCTATTTAGGGCTCATGCCAAATTCAAAATTGATCAAACTTGTTCTAGGATGAAAAAAACTCTATGTTTTGTGACCATGGATGTTACAAAATATAAACACAAACACTTATTTCTGTCAAAATCTTTGGAATTTAATAAATGTATTATTTACAAACAAAAAAAAATAAAAAATTACGTCGCCATTAGCTTTGCTGCAGAACAGTGCGACGTTAAGCCCCTGACCAAAAAAATACATGTTCTGTGTTTATAGGTAGGTTCATATAAAGTGCTAGATAAATATTGAAATGAGTTGAGTGTAAAATAAATAAAAAAATGAGAACAAATTGACTTCATCTTTTCTTTACTGGTACCTACGTATATAGTGATCAGATTAGAATAATTGCAATTTTGTGTTTGTTTCTGAATTTGTATTAATTTTCAATATTCACTAATCAATAATCAGTTCGTTAGACACTAATCATGATGTGTCGCTTTACGGAGACCATATGAAATACGCTTACTTAAGAGATGGCTCATGTATTTTGGTCAACAAACTGTCATAGAATGTAGTGTCATTTATATTTGGTGCTACTATCATGTTTAAGTTTTGCTTTTATGTATTAATTTATTAATGTGGGTATTCAAATCTTTCAATCCTTCGTGCAGCCGCAAGCAGACACATTCATCAACAGATAGTCATAACTATTCATGACCATGATACTGGAGCAAAGAACAACTGCCACATGACCTCACAATCTTAGCCTAAGAGGATCCACACCCATGCACAGGCCAGCTAAATAACACCATAACCTAGGATGATGGCTGGGAGGGATTGAAATCTTGTTTACAACGTGAGAAACAAAGGGAATGCCGCGCTTTTATAACAGATGAAAACACCTCGAATCATTCAATAAAATGTCACAAATTATATATCTTACCATCCGTTAGTCTTTAAGGAAGACAATGGTGTATCTTAGATATCAATATGATGCCTATGTGAGACGCAGTTAAGAACTTTCTGAAGTGATATTTTGTCCGCTCGCTCTGGTTTAAATATTTTCATATTGTTCCCGAATTATTTAAACTGCCGAAACTTTTTTCCCACACAACATATTGGAATTAAATTATTATCTGACAATGCTTCGAAATATAAGGAAGACAATGATGCAACACACATATCTCTACCGTATTTCCTGACGATGCAAACCCAAACAAGACATTTCCGTCGCCCCTCTTTCACACGTTTTAAAATGCCTACTGCTTCAGTTAGCGTGGGTGACGTCATGTAGTTGCGTATCCACCCAGCAATCTCTTCCTAGCCATAACAGCCTAGCTTGGTGTCCATATTTTGACATTTCAAAAGAGGCAATTCTAAAGATCATTGGTGATTTGTGCGGAGAACCACAGAGTTCCGTGCGGGTCTGGGTCACAAATTAGTACATAATTAGTAGTTACTATGCAAATTTTGGTATTCTGATCGATTATTCTCAGCCAAATTGATTGATTATTTATTATGAAATTCGATTTTCAAGGCCTGCTTATTTTGCAAATACTCTTTGGCTTGGCATTAGGGGTGGGCGAACCGGTTCGTTTTCGAACCGAACCGAACCTTTTTATATGGTTCGCAATTGGAACTTTAATTTTATTGGTTGCGAACCTTTCCCGCCATTTTTCCCGCCAATAATTTGAATTTGTAGTTTTTGTTTAGGCTGGCTCTATTGGCACGGCAGCCGTGCCCGCAAGAGGTTCATATTCTATTTACACCAGAGTAGCCGTGTGCGCATGAAGGCGTATTCTATTGGCACCCGAGTACACCAGAGCACGGTCGCCGTGTGCCCAAGAAGGCGTATGCTATTGACACCAGAATCCACCAGAGTTCACTCCAAGATGGCCGTCCTCTGAACAGCTGTTTTCCGGAGCCTATTTAGACTTTTTAAACTAATGCAGAAGGATCGTGACGTTTTGAAAAGTGTAGGAACTGAACAATAATCAATACAATTAGGCCAGGGTCATACGTCACGACCTCAAACTTCGATCTAAACGCATCTGTGCAGCTAAATGACTTCACTTACGCGCACGGTTTTACGTCTGGTGTAAATAGAATAGGAATCCATAGGAACACGGCAGCCGTTTGCGCAAGGGGTTCAAATTCTATTGCCACCAGAGTACACCAGAGTTCACTCCAAGATGGCCGTCCTCTGAACAGCTGTTTTCCGGAGCCTATTTAGACTTTTTATACTAATGCAGAAGGATCGTGACGGTACAATATGTTCTGACATTTTACTATACTGAGAATCGTGGAGTTATAAAGAGGACTGGGAACATTTATTATCTAATAAAATTTCAGCTATGGGTATGATAGCTCCAGTAAAATATCTTTGACGTCTAGATGCACTGATACGTGTCAGCCATTACACACTGCAGTGCTAGAAGTACAACTTCACATTGCGCGCGCATGAGTTAACTGGGCAGACGAAGGAAAAAAACTCTCTATGGGTAGATAAATTCCAACGTGCGAAAATTAAAGCTGGGCAACCTAAAAAAAAAAAAATAGCTCTATGGTTAGGCAGAATTCAAACTTGTGAAAATGTCAAAATAAAAAATTTCGTCCCCGACCAGATTCGAACCGGTGTACCCTTGCACCGCAGGCAAACGCCTTACCGCCTGAGCTACAAAGCTGCTCATGCTGAGGTGTGTTAAAAACTGCTACATAAAATTACACACAGGCGTTGCTTACGCGCATCCTACTGCGCAATGTGCCGGTTGTCCCTTTAGCTGCCAATCATTACACGTATGAACATGATTCCACTTTAAACATGATTCCACTTCCCCCTATAGCATAGGAGGAAGTGGATATACTACGTCACGACCTGAGTGCGGATATGACCGGTCCAAGTAGCCCCAATAGCCGGCTATTGATGCAAATTAAAAGACCTTGTGTTTTATGTCTACTTAAGTTGCAAAATGGTTTCACTAGTATTTGTACTACATGGCTGACCTAATTGCAATCAATTATTGATCAGTTCCTATTCTTTTTAAACAGTCACGACTCTTCTACATTAATTTAAGTCTAAATAGGCTCCGGAAAACAGCTGTTCAGAGGACGGCCATCTTGGAGTGAACTCTGGTGTACTCTGGTGGCAATAGAATTTGAACCCCTTGCGCAAACGGCTGCCGTGTTCCTATGAATTCCTATTCTATTTACACCAGAAGTAAACCGTGCGCGTAAGTGAAGTCATTTAGCTGCACAGATGCGTTTAGAACGAAGTTTGGGGTCGTGACGTATGACCCTGGCCTAATTGTATTGATTATTGTTCAGTTCCTACACTTTTCAAAACGTCACGATCCTTCTGCATTAGTATAAAAAGTCTAAATAGGCTCCGGAAAACAGCTGTTCAGAGGACGGCCATCTTGGAGTGAACTCTGGTGTACTCTGGTGGCAATAGAATTTGAACCCCTTGCGCAAACAGCCGCCGTGACTAGACCGTGAACGCTAGAAGGCAATGTTTTACGAAGTGAAAACTAGTATTATAATTGTATGACGCATTTAATCTTATATTAAACAATAAAATACATGTCAAATGACCAGTAGATTGTAAATAAAGTTAATTACAGAAGTAAAAAAGATAATCCCTGACGGGGAATCGAACCCCGATCGTCTGCGCTCTAAGCCAATGGGCTAACCAACCGGCTATTGTTGCCACTGAGGAATTGTTGCGTTAGATGTCTACTTAAGTTGCTATATTGTGTCACTCTAGAATTTGAACTAGGTATCTAATGTGTTCGCAGCTCACTTGCACGGTCTACTACCGTGTCGTGTTCATAATACAAGGCCGTTTCCACACACGGTTTTACTCTGGTGTAAATAGCATACGCCTTCTTGCGCGCACGGCGAACTCTGGCGTAAATAGCATACGCCTTCTTGGCTACACGGCGAACTTCTGGTGTAAATAGAATTTGAACCTCTTGCGGGCACGGCCGCCGTGTGAATAGACACGCCGTTTTGTTTAGAAGGCAATGGATATGATTCCAAAGATGCTTGCTTGCTCTGTAAGTGCAGGCATCTTTGATAGTTTTTGTCTTTGGACAGCTAGGACTTGTTTGCTTGAATTTTAGAAGCATTTAAAAGTGTCATTTCATTCTTCATTGAGAAATTGATGGAAAATGATACGAAATAAAGGAAAGGTAAAACAATAAGGTTAAACAATAAAGTAAACATTTATTATAATTATTAAAAGTAATATGCAAATGGTCCTTAACAGTTTGAATAAAAATTTTATTGGGTTTCTTTTAATTGGTTTTCAAAACATGGGAGGCTAGTACCTCATTGATTGAATATGTTGGAAAAATTTACGCAGTCACTTGCAATTATTTACCTGCTGTAACTTGGAAGCTATGTGAGTAATAAATAAAAGTGGAAGGGAATTCCACTTGGAATATAAGTGGAATTGATCAGCCAAATATAAATGAAGTTATGGCGTCTACAACCTCAATTGTATTATTATATTCCACGCCTGTTCTTCATGGGCCAAATACGTAAAAAGGTTCGGTTCGCGGTTCGCAATTTTAGCGAACCTTTTAAGGTTTTGTCGAGGTTTGGTTCGCACCAAAATTCAAGGTTCGCCCAGCCCTACTGGGCATATCATAAATATTTAAAAAAAACATTGCAAACACATTTTATGTACACACATAAATTGCTTGCAAAATTCTATATCCTTTTCAAAACATGTTTAAAACACAGAGGCAAACACATGGCATTGAAGGGTTAGATTATAAGAACCAACCAGCCACCGCATACGTAAATATTATTTTTCTATTTAACATGTTGACGGTAATTCCAGCCCTAACGTAGCAGTTTATCATCAATTATTCTGACTGTGGGTGTACCTTCTTCAAATCACTTGTTGAATGTAATTCAATGCGCATCAATGATGAATGAAAATGTCATCGGGACAAACGGAGCCACACTTAGTGTTGGGACTTGAAAATTTTCAAGACCTGTTGAAAATTCTGTAAATACTCATTTACAGAGGACCTTTTAGCATATTTTCAATTGTTTTATTTTGTAAAGTATTCATGGAGGTGTGTTACATTATTATGCGTGATAGAAATACGTTTAAAAATTTCGGTGCACCTACCAGAAAAATAATTTAAAAAAAAATTACCTTCCTCAGGAATCAAAACATTGAAAATGTTCATGAAAATTTTCACACAAAAAATTTCATGAAAAATCCTAACACTAGCCACACTTAAAGGTCAAGGGGACAGCGAACATGTGTGTTAACATGCGATACTGTCGTGCCAGACAGAAGCCAGACGTAGAGACATAGTCTACGTCAGTGCGAAGATAATTTTCTAGTACTGTTAACTATTAGTTTACTATGTAAACTAAAGATAATTTTTGTACTGTCTTTGACTTGCGTTACGGGCCAATAATACGAATTTTCTTTTGTTGGTGGGCCCTATTTTTGTTTTAAGTTGGTAAATGGCTTACTTTCGTTGCAAGAAAGAATGAAATTTTATAAGAAGCTTTCGTCGCATTTTTAGCCTGATGCGTGGACCTGACAACTCTCTGGCCCTCGATACTTTTTTCATGAAAACTAATTATAGCAGCTCGTTGCAGAGAATCAAGTTTATTTTTGCTAACGAAGTTCTTGTGTTTTGTACTGCAGCGGTGCTGTGAGTTATACCGACAGTGTCAGTTATGACTGCGTAGAAGCATATTGATGAATCAACTTTTCCCTTTGATGCTCATAAGTTCACTTTCCCAGATTCTTGAAAATCAACTTCCGTGAGAACTGAAAGGAGCCAATTTCCCAAATATGAATAGATTCGATAATAATGGGAGCCGCAGTAGAGGCATCCTTTACTATAATACGCTTAAAAGAGAAGAACGTCGTCCCCGTAGCAACATGGCTGAAAATTTCGTTCTTTATACAAATCTTTAATTTTCCACCGATCGTGTTGAAACTCGCCAGTAATGTATATAATTCCGTGACTTGATTTATAGTAACACTTTCGCGATATTCTGTTCAGTATTTACCGAGTTATTCGTGAAAAACACCGCTTTTTCTGATGTCTTAATTTTAAACGTCAATTTCAATTGTGCAGTGAAAATAAATTTTGGTAGGCAGTGGAACTATGTAACTTGCAAAAATCAACCTGAACAATATTTGGCCATGGAATCATCTGTCAAGCGAAAGGAAATAAAAATAAGCTCACTGCCCCTAAGATATGTGCTATGAGAAGAGAAATCCATGACCTATCTATGCCCAACGTCCGATACGCGTTTCCTTGGAGGCAATGATTTTCTTCTTGGTGTTGATTTCAGGCAAACTTTACCTGTATTACAAGGCGGCCACCGAACTACGTGCATAGTGGAACATACTATTAATTGCCGTCTAGAGCGAAACTTCAATTCGCTCCGCCTCAATGTCAACATGCGAGTGAGAGAAGGAGAAGATAATTTATTGCAATTCCTCCTCAATGTTAGAAATTGAGAAGTTCTTAACAATTATCACCTCGATAAAGAAACAATTGAAGTTTGATGCTGTTTATGGAGAGGCAATATCTGTCGATCAGATTGCTACCGTCAATATGACTATGTAATTCTATGCCCTACAAATGTTGAATCTCTTTTCATCAACGTACAATGGATTCAGCTAACTTTACATTGAAAAAACAAAATTCTACTTGCTTTCGCATAGTCGAACAATTTTGCATGCACTTTCAAGTCGGGAATAGGCACCCAGGATGCAGTTACACCTTCCGAATTTGGCCTACCATTTATGCTCAGCAGGAGGCAATATCCTATCCGATTATCTTCTCAATGACCATCAACAGCTCACAAGGGCAAACTTTTTCCCGAGTCGGTTTATTCCTCTACAAAAATGTGTTCTTACATAGTCAACTCTGTGGTCGGGGACAAGCTAAGTTGAACCCGCGCTAGCATGGGTCGGCCTATACCTGGCAATGCTAAACAGGGTTCAACTAAGCCTGTCCCCGACCTAACGCAGCATTATCCAGAGCCCGCAATTTCCAGTCAGTCTTCATAGAAGTCATTGATAGAGAACTACAAAGAAAATTGGCACAATCGACCGATGCAATTTTTACGCAAACATTGTGTAGTTATAGTTTTCTCTATACGCCAAACATCATGGAAATTATTCAACATTTCCTTTTCCATAATTTCACCTATTGTGAACAACTCTCTTCTTACTTCACTTGCACCTCCTACTTTCCACCACCATCCGAATTGAATACAAATATAAACATCTATAAATTACGAACGTTTCATTCATTCAATTTGTATAACTATCGCACAAATTATTGCCTTCTCTCTCACTGTCACACTTGTCATGTGTGACATGACGGGTCCCTCTAGTTCAAATATAAAACATTGAAAATAATAAATTGTACAGCAGGTTTCTTTTTTTAGAATTTCAACACTTTTAAAGGGATTAAGGGCTCTATAAACTGAACATACTCAACCAAACAACCTCCCAGCTTTGTTGCCCCACAGGGCGTTTTCATAGAATTTCAACAATTTTAAAGTGATAGGGATAAAATGAACAAACTGGATTGAAAACAACCTTCCAATTGTTGCTCCACATTTAATTTTTTGATTTTTTCGATTCCAGGTCTTTTTTAAATTATAAAGAGCCATTCAAGAAACACTAAGGAGCCGCAGGTTGTCGAACCCTGTTCTAAGGTCTTAAATGTTGTAAGGTCTAAATGTAAGGTCTAAAATGTCCTCAAGTCTTCAACATGGCGTCAAATGTTTGACTGTTTATGTTTGTCGTTTAGATATTTAATGTTTAAGGATATTTATTATTGGTATATTTTTAACAAGTTTCATTTCAAATTATCTGACAATGATCTTTGTACTAATATTTCAAAGTCATTCTTCATCAAGAAAATATATTTAATTCCAATAAATTACCTGCATGGACGCAATTGTTTTTAAAATGGCGCTCAGTACTTGAATTGAGAACTCGTCACTTGCTAGCTGTGGCATGAGTTTTGTGCTAGGTTGGGTTCGGTGGGCGTAAGTGTAAGCAAGAAGCATGTCAGTTTGACCCGAGCGTGTTTTCAAAAGTTATGGAGTGTCAATGCGTGACCCGAGAGGTTAAACGTAAACCTCCATTATCGGTGTAATATTTTGTATCATCGTTTGCTGTATAGCTCGAATTGTTTAATGTGTTTATGTGTTTGATTTGTTTGATTTGTTGGATGTGCTGGATGTGTTTGATTGTATGTGGTGAAATTATCTAAATATGGTAGCATTATCGAAATTCCTGTTCACTTAGGTCCGGTATTTACCATTAGTAGCTACAGTTAGCTCTCGGTGTATTACCATTATAATATATATACTGCAATTTAATTCTGTTCAGTTTACATTAACCTCTGGCTACATTGACTGCAGTTTATCAGCTAAGCCGCAGTGTATAATCGTGATATGTACACCACATTCCCGAAGTGGAGCTTAACTAAACTGAAGATTAAATATGGCCCCTTAGTAAATTAGTAATTTTCTGGAGAAAACAATTTTTTGGTATTGACCGACGAAAGTAAAGTTTAGCAATTATGCAACAGTCATGAAGAGCCTTCAGTACAATTCAAATTTGTGGTGCACATATATATGATTTAATTAGAGATGGGTCGATACCACATTTTCACCGATACCGATACTTGTACCGATACCTACTTATTGATTTACGATACCGATACTATCGCCGATACTTTTGTTACCTTAATTTTTATAGATTATGTGCACCAAATCTAAATTCGATCATAATTCACAATACTATCAGTTTGCTTATACATTTATTTGTGAGATTTCAGGGTTAGGTACCCAAAGTAAGTACTCATTTTCCCTATGTACTCAACAAAACAAAATGCATTACCTATACAATAAAATTCAGTTTGAAATCATGTTTTATAGTAAATTGGTTTCGGACACCACTATTATTCCGTTTGGAACACATCACATTAAAAATAAGTTATAACTAACAAAATAATGCAAGACGCCATAAAAGAAGTTGAAAGAACTGCAGGAAACCTCGATCAAAGCGGCGCTCTGATAGGTCGATGCTCATTGTAAATAAGCCAATGGTGTTTTAGCTTCTATAATGGTGTGTTGAGCAACAGCCAATGGGGAAACAGTCTTTGTGAAACGCGGGAAAATTCAAAAGTATTGGTTCAAAAGTATCGCCAAATATGGCCAAAAAAATTGAAGTATCGGCGATACTCCGATACCTTTGGTATCGGTGGTATCGTGAGTATCGGTATCGGCCCATCTCTAGATTTAATACATAGGTACTTTAAAAATATTACGTTCAGCATTTACCTTTATGACAACCTATAATTGATTTGTCTCAGGGCCGGCCTTGCAAGAAGAGGGCCATACAGCCAGCGGAAGCTCCATCGAAGCGGCCATACAAGCAGTCTGGCTACTTCAAGAAGAAGCCTGACGGCTCTTCTCCGTCTGTGCGGAGAAGTAGGGGCAAGTAGAGTCAAGTGCAGAGCGCTAGGATGACCGTGATTGTCATATCATATTAACACAGAAAACATGTTACATTTTTTATAACGTGTACCTATCGTGTATAAAAATATAAAATATCTATTCATGTGACAATATATTTGCTGTTTAACATGTCTTGCAGTGCAGCATTTCTTGCTAGCATTAATACAATGATGTTCTATACAAATAAATGTTTGAAAATGACTGACTGTGATGTGTAGATATAACTACTTGTCGATATATATATATATACATGTAATACCGTCCATGGTAAAGTTCGTTCACGATAAGAATATCACTGACGTTTTAGTCGATCACGTCGTTCATTGGTCAGTCACTTGAACACTGCCCTGTCAATGGCAAGACTTTCTTCTTTGTATTATTGAAATTGTATAACTTATGTCAAATACACAATTTTTAAAAGTAGTAAATATTATAAAAATTCAATAAAATTGATTTATTTTTATCTACAGCCGTATTATACACATTTTTTGATTATTATATTGATGTTTACATGTTTAGGTTTACGTTCACTTGACTACGGTAGTACACGCCGCCATTACGGGTTGCTATTTTGCTATATTTTGCTATTTTGCTAATTTTGCTATAATCGTGAATGAACTTTAATACTCACATGATGAAAATAAATGTATACCAATATTAACAAAGATATATTTTGTTTACTTTCTGAATTTATTAACCAATAACTGACTTTGAACAGATAATTTATTTATGAATATAAATTATACGTAGGTATTTACTATTTTTTATTTATGATTTTGAAGGTAAAGCTTTTTTGAACAATAAATGAAATTGCGGTACCACAAAAGTGTAGAAAACACAAACCTCTTATTTCATTTAAACTAGTAAGTGACCTAGTTCTATTTTACTGTATAATCTTAGAAGTTGACATTCCATCTATTTAAGTCACCCACCATAATTTCCTTACAAGAACAGATACAAAACATTTTAGTCTATAATTGTCTAATTCTGAGTACCACACCACATGTGTATGGTACAAGGCCGGCTAAAGAAAGTGTGAATCTAATCTCAGTAATCTTCCATTTTCCCTCCAAGGTTGCAGCTTCAAGCTATCATTAATTTACCACAACAACTTTTTAGTGTCTATCTGCTTCTGTCAGTTTCTATCTGGCAACATACTGCAGTCAGCATGTAAACAGTGGAGATTTGGTTTATCACATAATACAGATAAGCAATGTGTCATGTAATGATTTTGATTAATTATTGATAGATAGATAGTTTGCTGTCATGGTGTTTTAAAAAGCTTAACTCTTATTATTGTGATGATGTCCTCTCAATTTTAATATAAGTACAAGACAAGGTAAGTGTGTACCTACATTTAGTTCAAACAAAAGAGTGTTGTTTTTCCCATTCTATGTGTGTAATGTTTACTGTGCACTTAAACTGGATCTTCACTTTAAATTGTTAACGTATTAATGAAAATATATTTTCATATTTTAAGGTGATACTATCGCTCGGCCGTTTTAGAAAATTGAGAGAGAAAAATTGTTTTATAAGTAGGTGTAACTTTGATAGGATGTTCATATGATCAGTCTGATTGTATATTAGTAGTACTTTTTCATTTTTGCTTCGTGCCTTGTTAATTAAGTGCCGGTTATTCAACAAAACCACGCAAAACGATAAAATTTCCGATACGATTAGAGACCAAACCCGTGAACCAATTGATCTCAAATTTTAATCATGATTAGATAAAAGAAAAACTTAGGGTTATCACTTGGCACATTTTTTACACATAATAATTTTTTTTTTGAGACAAGAAAATAAACAATTTTTCACCAAAAATCAACTAATTATTACTAATTAACGAAGCGAAAAATTAAAACTGTGCCAAGAGACAACCCTTTTTTTATCTAATCATGGTTAAAATTTCAAATCATTACGTCACCCAATTTTGTCTCCAAGACCAATCGTATCCAGAAATGTGCCTGCAAAACGCGGCAAAATCGCTCGCGCTTGCAGCAGCTTAATTTTTAACGTTTTCCAAATTACTACTAACGAGTGATGTGATATTAAATTAAAAGCTATACATATGTGGCCAAATCGTC
This sequence comes from Leuctra nigra, assembly GCA_934045905.1. Lineage (NCBI taxonomy): Eukaryota > Metazoa > Arthropoda > Insecta > Plecoptera > Leuctridae > Leuctra > Leuctra nigra. The sequence continues at coordinate 26,157,813 of OW203769.1, read as the reverse complement.
ACTTTTAAACTATCGTCGTATAAAATAGAAATCAACAACACTTGGAAGCATGTGATACGGATACCTCATCAATTTTATTCATAAATTGATCTCACTGCTTAATTTCTTAATTCAACTTTGATATCATGTTTAATATTTCCCTTATTTGTTTACATGTTGATATAACCCGGTATTTTAAAATGCATGGACTAATGTGATAAAGACATGGATCAATTATAATAATGCCCCCCAATGCACCATGAAAGATTCACAGCATAGATTAGCAAGGTTTTGTAGGGTCAACATGCTTGAAATAGATTCATTTAGTTCTTACTCTTTCTAGGTTTATAAGATTATGCTCTGTTCTGTTTTAATTATTAGGTATCCCTTTTCTTCCCGAGTAAAAGCCATATACTCAAAAATATTAAACAAATTGAATTTATTTTGAAAAGTTAAAAAAGTAATTTCCATCATACAAAATAGACAATTAGCTAAATGTATAGCAAAATATATCTTAAAAATTAGAATGATCCAAACAGTCATTACATTTACTTCCTTGTCTATATTGTGTTTTTTTTGAAGATTGTATGTTATTGGTCGACGCTGTGACAATCATCTGAATATTAGCTACCCCAAAAAATGGGCGCCATGGTAAAACCCATTTTACAGTAATTTTATTAAATTGTAATTATTCATTGGGGAATATAAAAAATAAAAGTTTTATTGCTTCAATGCCATAACAAAACACCATAGATTATATTTTTACATTTTTTATTTAAATTTTTACACCGTAACAATGACTTTTTAATTAGTCAAAAAACCTTTTTTTATATTAAAACATAAAAAAAATCGATTTTTTTATATTTTTTAAATATTTTTTTCAAATTTTTTTCAAGAGCCTTTCTCTTAGGAAAATAAATTTCACCAAAATCAGGGCAAAAAATATGTCTGGGTCTGAGGAGGGTAAACACAATTTCTATATATGAAACAAGTAACAAACGAAGAGTTTTCTTAACCTTTTGCAAGAAATGAAATAATGCTTCACATGAAAACTCCAATATAAACAGTATTTACAGTTTACACACTCTTCTTCAAGCAAAGAATTGTAGATATGATATTTCTGTTTTGATTTGTCATTTGAATTGTAACTTTTAACACTTTCCTTCACCTTGCTCGAATGACTTGCGGGAAAAGGTCAGTATTTGCATTAAACAATTTAAATACATTTTTGCAATTGTATTCGTACTAATCTAAATCTAAATTATCCTCAGGTTTTAATAATTTTAAATTTAGTTAACTTGCATGAATGTACTAGCTTAACAGTTTTGACCCCCTAGTAGCTTCGTTTCAGTACCTACTATACCCATAAAAAAACACTCCGTGTAAAAATACCAGCCAAGTCTCTTCAACTTAAAAAAAATAATGAAATCTAAAAATTCTGCACTGAAAAGTAGTGATATCAAAAAATTTGCTAAGTCAAAACTTTATTTGAAAATCAAAAAATACTTGGCGCATCGTGTATATAAATAGTTGAGAAGTATATGCCAGATATGAAATATACATCAAATATACATCTATACATATAATATACCTATAATGCCCTAAAAAACGATGCGCCAAGTATTTTTTGATTTTCAAATAAAGTTTTGACTTGGCAAATTTTTTGATATCACTTCTTTTCAGTGCAGAATTTTTAGATTTCATCATTTTTTTTAAGTTGAAGAGACTTGGCTGGTATTTTTACACGGAGTGTTTTTTTATGGGGATATCACTACTTTTTTTAGTTTATTCTTACAACTTATATGTGACACATATCAATTGAACAATTACTAAATCCTTTAAAAAAATCACCCTTTACAATTTGGTTATTCTCATGAAGAATAGCAAAGGTTTCATTCCAATCGGTCAACCCAGTTTCGAGATATGGCAACACTTCGGTTTTCAAAATGGCTGCTGAACTTTCTGCACTGCCACATATAATTTATAACTATAAATGATGTGTATAATTTTAAGCTTTCTGAATATGTATTTATTGTATAGGAGAAGATTATAATAATTTATAAATTTGAATGACGTCATTTCCGGTCTCATAAATAGGAAAATTCTAGTTTAACTGTTCCTATTCCATAAAGATGGCCTTCCGAATCGTTTGGCGCTAGTTTCATACCGATCTGTCAACCAGTTTTCGAAACATATTACGTTTCTCCCGGTTTCAAAATGGCTGCTGAAATCACTGACCTCTTGAATTATAATTTAAACATGATTACATTTATTATTAGCTGTCTCAAATAGTATATTTATTGCATCAAAATGTAAATTTGTGAGATTTTTAAAATGTGTGACGTCATTTCCGGTTTCGGTATGGGAAACTGCAAATATTATTGATAATAATACATAAAGTTGACCGTCTAACTTGTTTAGCGATGGTTTCGTTCAAATCTATTTAGACGTTATTAAGATATGATGTCACTTCCGGTTGCAAAATGGCGGCTTTCTGTTGGTTTAATAACAAGTCAAATGAGATATCAAAAGTACATACGTTACATAAATATCAAAACAATTGGATCAAATTTGTTGCCGAAATGCCAATCGATGAGTTTCAAATTTCATGACGTCATTTCCGGTTTCGTTAACAAAAAATTTAGTCTTTTGCTATTGATAATCCATATAGATGACCGTCCGAATCGTTTGGCGCCATTTTCGTTCTAATCGGTCCAGCCGTTGTTGAGATATGATGTCAGTTCCGGTTTCAAAATGGCGGCACAAAAAAGTCAAGGTGGGGAGGGCAAATCAGACGCCAAAAGTGCACACGTGGTAAAAATTTGAGATCAATCGGTTCAGCGGTTTAGGCTGTGGCCTGTTTACCGGATTTGAGCTCCAGCCTACTACTCCTGAGATTATTACTGATTATGAAAACCGCCCTAAAACACGATTTTCACGGCCCGCTAGCTGGCAAAGGGCGTAACCTATTATTCCCAAATTTGGTATATGTGGTGGGGTGGGCCATAGCTCGAAATTAAGATATTTCGCATTAATGTGAGATTTCCCAATTTTAAGATCCAGTAGGCCGAAAATGCCACTTTGATGCTTACAGTAAAAGTGGGTTTGCTCCAGCCTTTTTAAATGAGAGTGTGCGCGCGCCGTACGACTTGGCTGGCGTGGAGCGACCGCTCCACTAGATTTGTTTCCAGTTGTACTTATAAATTGCTATACAAAGTAGTTGATTGATCTAAATGATAGCTAATGTAGGACGTAGGTACTACGTCAACATATGTGGAAAAAAATCATTGAATTTTGATTGGTAACGTTTCACATGTTTTCAGCTTTTCCACATTATTGATTCAAGCCTTCCCGTTTGACGGTATTTACTGAAAATCTTCCAATAAATCTCATAATTATTAATATAATATTAGTACACGATATACAACAGTAGAGGGCTTGAGCAGTCTGGATGGCTGTGTTTCATTGGCTGTTGCCTAGGTTACCACTACAGCATCTCCGATGGAAGTCATCACTGTGCTCCTGAGCTTGACGCTGGTCATTGTGTCGGCTCTGATTGCATTCAAGTTCACAGCATCAAGACGCAGATTCTCTGCGATGTTAGATAAACTGCCTGGACCGCCATATTTCCCGCTGCTCGGCAACATCGATATCTTAGTCCCAAGGCACAGTGAGTCAATCATGGGCAAGGAGGTCGGTTTAGTTTTGTGCAACGAGTGAGTGATTTATTACCTCATGGTAATTGACTAAAATGTTGATTTTAGTTGGACACAAAATTCAGATAAAATCAAATTAAAAGTAATAGCTGGCCACCAAACTCTTTGAATTCGAAGAATGCAGGAACATTATTTTTTAACTCACATCTTTCAAAAATATGTGAAAACATTGAAAACCTAGCCAAAAAAGAAGTGATGGAATAATTTTGAGATTTACATAAATCTGTTAAGCTAGGTTCTCCAAATGTTAAAGTAATTGGAAAATTTAAAACTACCTACATGAAATTTCAATTTATCAAAATCAAATCTTCAAGGCAAATATTTTCGAATAATTCAAAATTTCGAATATTCGCACACTCTATTACCAGGACAATGGGATAATATTAGACACCTATTCTATATTTAATTTTTTTAGTCTATAAATCTAGAGACGTATTTTAATCAAGTGTCTTTTATTTTGTTAATTAATTTTGTTAAACAATGTCTTATTTTCAAATATTGCAATGTAAAATTTCGTACCTATTTGAATTTGGAACAGTTAATTTAAAGAAAAAGAACTCCAGATTTTACTACCACTATTTCAATCCAAATATATCAGTCCAAATAAAGAGGCAAAATCTAAATAGAATTAGCATCATTATCAATATTTCAGTCTTGAAATTACCAAACCAAAAACAATGTTTTGAAAAATTCACACAAACTGCAACTCTCATCATTATGTAGTTTGGTTTTCAAAGAACTACTTATCAAGACATTTGAAAACTTCTTACAATCATAGCTTTTAAAATTAATTTTAATGTCATTTTTGAAGGTAATGTTTTACTTTTATACTGATGTTTACTCATAGCTTGAAATGGAAGATTAATTTCTACTCAATTTATAGTAATAGGAAGAAGGCTGTGTCGGTTGGGGGATCAAACATTTATAGAATAATGAAGATTGATGAAAACAGTCTATGCTAAAACTGACTTTGCTTGTTTGCTTCATGATTAACCTCCATTTCATGACTGTTTCAGAGTTCATGACAGTAGTGAACGAACACGCTGCAAAATATCGTCCCATCTTCCGTACATGGACCGGCTTCTCAGGGGAAGTACACATCATGAAAGCCGAATACATCGAGGTGAAGAAATAGAATATTATTGAGCAGTAGTAACTCTTGTCAAAATACTCAGTAGGTAATGAGAATTCTTTGCTTTGTGCAGCAAATGATCGGCAATATGAACCACATTGAGAAGTCCTGGCTGTACTCGTTCATACATCCGTGGCTGGGGCAAGGGTTGCTCACAAGTAAAGGTCAGTAATTTAGGCTCAAATTTACACAACTACAAATTATTTTATTTATTTAAATTGTATTGAAGGGATCTGAAGAGCATGGCGCCGTCAGTTTTCTGTTAAGAGGGGGAAAGCCTAGGAAAACACTTTACACGGGTTAAGGGGTGATTTGGGACGCGCCCCACTGCCTCCTTTTTGGTTTTGAAACACTTTGGAATCAAGTTTAGGGCGTTTTTAGATGCATTTTGATGATTTTTTTGTCACTTTGAAATCAATTTTTTTACGCTTTGTTTACAAAATGCAACTATACGTAAAATAACACAACACTTCTATATTTTCCTAACATGCAGGGAGAGGGGTATGCGCTCCCCTTGCCCCTTCCCCCCTTTCGGAGCCCATGCTGAAGAGAAAGACGATTCAGACATTTTAATGTCAAACAGGGCCTGTTTAAATATAAGAAAAATTGTTTGCGCACATTGCACACATTTTTATGGATATGAAGAAAAAACTATTTTCAATATCGCGAAGCCATATTTTATTTTGTTATATTAAATATTCTTGATTTTTTTAGCAGAACAGTATTTTTTCATTCAATATTTTATTACCAAGATCTGGACGATTGTGTCAAAAAAATTGTATAATTATAATAAATAAAATAATAGTTTTTCTTTTTACATACATATTTTAGTTTAAGCAGTGAGTTTCGTATTTTTATTATTATTTTAGAAGCAAATTTTTGTTAATATTATGTTTTGCTTGCTTATATATAACTTCTATGATTTGTGAACCAAGAAACCAATAAAAGCAGGCTTTGTAATAGGAGGTACAGTACTGGAGGTTGCTGTCGTTTGCCATGCAGTTTGGGACTCCCACTATTTCTTCTACTTGCCTATTGCAACGAACAATTGAAAAACTAGTCCTAGTACCTACTTGAGGGGCCGAGTGTGGCAATACATGTCCACTCCTGCATACATTTTTAAATATTTATTAACTAAACAACTTCCATTTATTCACCAAAGTTTAAAGGGTACCTACCTAACACATTTCCCTAGATTTACTTTAGCAAACTGTTTTCAACTATGGCAAAAAGTAATAAAACTGTCTTGATCGAAAAGTCTCAATAATGTAAGTTTCTTCTAGGTTCAAAGTGGCACAAACACAGGAAGATGATAACTCCGACCTTCCACTTCAAGATCCTCGAGACATTCTTTGAGGTGTTCGTGGAGCAGAGCCAAGTGTTGGTGGATAAGTTGGAGGAAGAGGTGAAGAGCAGTCCGTCGGGATTTGACGTTTATCCATTCGTCACTCGCTGTGCCCTCGACATCATCTGCCGTAAGTTGTAAAGAAGTGCACTTGGACAAACTAAAAATGGTTTTTGAAAGAAAAGGATTGGTTGAAAGCGATTGACATTATCCGATGAAGTTTATGTTAATGCAATGCGTCATCTAGGTAACTTAGGTGAACTCTGATTTCATTGATAGAAACAAGGATTGACTGTCAAGGAACTGCCAGCAGCCAATAAGCTTCGTTCAAATGCCGTTTTTACTTTGGCCGAGTGTATGCGTGCATGGCCACAAAGTAGCCAATAATGACTATGTTACGTGTCAAAGATGTAACTTAATTCTCAATACATCCCATGCCAGTCAGGGAAATTAAATAATTATGAAGGTGTGAACAATATCACAATAAGACAATTATCAACATTGCTTTTCCAGAAACCGCAATGGGCACGGAAATTCGAGCACAGGATGACACACAATCCGAGTATGTGAAAGCAGTCTACGAGTGAGTATTCATTCCTGCAGAATATTTAAGATTCCTTTATTTGAACTTGATAAGATATTCCGAAAAGTTCGTATTTTCTTGATAGAGTAGGTATAGAAAAGCCGAAAAGCGCAACATCACGTAGGGCAACCTAAAAAAATAACTATTTGCTAAGCAAACCTCGAAAATGTGATAATCCTAATATATAAAGTAGAATGTCTGTTATTGCACGAAATAATATATCTCCGACATAAATAATTGTGTCATTATTCATCACAAAAGCGGATGGTGGCGTGGAGGGGGGGGGGGGGGTTACGTATTAGCTGCCAATTAGTTAAACTCGGCCTAAATTATACCAAAACGTATTTATTTATTTATTTATTTTTACATCTTGCAAATAGTATTTAACAGGTGGCAAGGAAATACAAATACAACTTAAAACAAATAATAATAATATATAAACTTAAAACTATAAATAACAATACTACTCTTCCAAATCTTCTTTCTCATACTTCTATTCTTCCTCCTAACTCTGTTTCCAATCCATTAACGCCCGTTATTTTCATTCTAAACTCTTTGCTGTTCATGTCTTCTGTCACATCTACTTCATTTGCCAGCAGGTTCCAATCTCGGATGGTTCTCATCAAGTTAGAATATTTCCCACAGTCCGTCTTCGCAAACATCTCCTCCAACATTCCCTTCTTAATCGTTCTTCCTTGATGCCTTTCCTTTAACCTCCCAGCCATTTCTTTCCATCCAACTTCATTCCCTCTCATTTTGAACATGTTACATAACCACATGATCTTTCTTCTACTCTCTAACGATTCCCATTCCCAATCTTCCATCATTTCAGTTACACTTTCCCAAACAACAGCTACCTCGCCTCTTGCATTCCTCTCTTTTCTACATTTCTTGACTCTTCCAGTCACCCTTCTTGCAGCTACTTTTTGAACCTTTTCCAATATGTTTACTTCACCTTCTTTATATGGGTCCCAAATTGCGCCTCCATATTCTAAAATTGGTCTCAAAAGGGACTTATAGGCCATGTTCTTTGTATCAATACTTGTTCCGTTCAAGTTTCTGCAATACAAAATTAATGTTAGTAATCGCCTTTCGTGCAACTGCATTAATGTGCTCTTTCCAATCTAACTTCTCATTGATCCATATGCCAAGATATTTATAACTAGCCTTTCGTTGAAGCATCTGATTGCAAACAAAGTATGTTGATGTTGATACGTTTCTTTTTCGGCAATACTTCACAGTCTCACACTTCTTTACATTCAAACTCATTTCATTCCTGATCATCCACTCATCGATAGAGTTTAAGTCTTTTTGCAGCAGTATTTCATCATCTTGACCCTTTATCTTGCGATATACTACACAATCATCAGCAAAAAGTCTTACGGGTGAGTTTAAGTTGACAACTAAATCGTTAATATAAATAAGAAAGAGCAGCGGACCAAGAACGCTACCTTGGGGTACTCCGGACGTGACATCGATACTTTTTGACAAGACATTGTCAATTTTTACCTTTTGCTTTCGTCCCGTGAGAAATGATTTAATTACTTCTATGACCGCTTGATCAGGATCTATTGACTTGATTTTCTGAAGAAGGATTTCATGATGGACCTTGTCAAATGCCTTCATCATATCCAAGAAAACTGCATCCACCTGCTCTCCAGCATCTAATGCATCTGAAAGTTCTTGAACAAAACCAGTCAGTTGAGTCTCACAAGAATGATTCGATGATCTGAATCCATGTTGGGCGTCTACAATCCAATTCTGTTCAACTAACATTTTCCAGACATATTTGTGTATTAATTTCTCAAAAATTTTGCAAGCAATAGACGTTAGACTAATCGGTCGGTAATTGATCAGCCGACACTTTTCTCCGTTTTTAAAAATAGGTATGACAATGGCTTTCTTCCAATCAGTTGGCATTAACCCTTACCTACGAAAACAAACTATGCCTCCGGGGGAGGGATGGCTGCAAGTGTGGGCCGTATAAGTCCGGGAAAAAGATAATTTCAATTCTTAAAAATTAATATAACAATTTGTATGCTTTTTGAAATATAATTACTGGCGGTTTTATAATCTTCAAATTTATCTTTTAAACAATTGTCTCTTTGTCAATTTTTAACAGTGGGATTTCGGAGCCTTATTTTTAACAAGGGTTGGCAAGAGGTTCGCTTGAGCTTACCTCCCCCCTTCATGCCTAACCAGTTGAGCCTAACTAAATGCAAGCTCTTCCCTGTTTTAAGTGATTATTACACAATTTAAAATGTTATAATAATTTGGCATTTTATTATCAATATTTAACCAGTTTTTGAAACAAATTATTATGTAGGTATATATATCATTTGGCCAAAGTAGAGAAACGGATTGGCTGATAAAGATGATGCTATACCCAAGTCTGTGCTACGCGTGCATCTACTCTAAGGTGAGTTTTATATTCGTTGATAATAACAAGGATTGATTGTCAAGGAACCTAAGCAGAGCCAATCCCTTTCGTTCAAATACATTTTTACCTTGGCCAAGTGTACGTCAGTTAAATGGATTTACAATTTGATCAATGAATCAACAGGGAAAAAATAGCAAATCGGCCAAATCCTGGAAGGTGTTCTGATTGCCAATTTAATTACTTTGTATTCTCGGCCATTTATTCGTGGTGGTTCTGAGAATACGGCTGAGGTACGTTTTGATTCTCTGGATGTTTACGAGGATCTGGTCTATTTTGAACAAAAACAATTACACCTTCTAGGATTCGGATGAACTGGAGCACTTGATAGAATCAACTTACGCTTCCGTGTTCAAGAAAAACTCAAATAATTATTTACAATTGAATAAATAAACAAATGTATCAACGAGTGCACTTAAAAACTATTCCAGCATCAGCAGCTTGACGATGGTGCGTGCTCTGCGACCTTGGCTGCATCCGACCATCTTGTTCAATCTCACAGCAGCAGGGAAAGCGTACAGCAATTGCCTCCGCATCCTCCATAGCTTCACGACCAAGGTACGCGTCTCTTTGAATCTATAGTTGACATATTCCAGCATCAGTCGGCTGACGATGTATCGCGGACTCAGACCTTGGCTGCATCCCGACTGCTTGTTCAATCTCACAGCAGCAGGGAATCCTCCATGGCTTCACGACCAAGGTACGCGTCTCTTTGAATCTATAGTTGACATATTCCAGCATCAGTCGGCTGACGATGTATCGCGGACTCAGACCTTGGCTGCATCCCGACTGCTTGTTCAATCTCACAGCAGCAGGGAATCCTCCATGGCTTCACGACCAAGGTACGCGTCTCTTTGAATCTATAGTTGACATATTCCAGCATCAGTCGGCTGACGATGTATCGCGGACTCAGACCTTGGCTGCATCCCGACTGCTTGTTCAATCTCACAGCAGCAGGGAATCCTCCATGGCTTCACGACCAAGGTACGCGTCTCTTTGAATCTATAGTTGACATATTCCAGCATCAGTCGGCTGACGATGTATCGCGGACTCAGACCTTGGCTGCATCCGACCATCTTGTTCAATCTCACAGCGGCAGGGAATCCTCCATGGCTTCACGACCAAGGTACGCGTCTCTTTGAATCTATAGTTGACATATTCCAGCATCAGTCGGCTGACGATGTATCGCGGACTCAGACCTTGGCTGCATCCGACCATCTTGTTCAATCTCACAGCGGCAGGGAATCCTCCATGGCTTCACGACCAAGGTACGCGTCTCTTTGAATCTATAGTTGACATATTCCAGCATCAGTCGGCTGACGATGTATCGCGGACTCAGACCTTGGCTGCATCCGACCATCTTGTTCAATCTCACAGCGGCAGGGAATCCTCCATGGCTTCACGACCAAGGTACGCGTCTCTTTGAATCTATAGTTGACATATTCCAGCATCAGTCGGCTGACGATGTATCGCGGACTCAGACCTTGGCTGCATCCGACCATCTTGTTCAATCTCACAGCGGCAGGGAATCCTCCATGGCTTCACGACCAAGGTACGCGTCTCTTTGAATCTATAGTTGACATATTCCAGCATCAGTCGGCTGACGATGTATCGCGGACTCAGACCTTGGCTGCATCCGACCATCTTGTTCAATCTCACAGCGGCAGGGAATCCTCCATGGCTTCACGACCAAGGTACGCGTCTCTTTGAATCTATAGTTGACATATTCCAGCATCAGTCGGCTGACGATGTATCGCGGACTCAGACCTTGGCTGCATCCCGACTGCTTGTTCAATCTCACAGCAGCAGGGAAAGCCTACAACAGCTGTCTAAGAATACTCCATGGATTTACGAGTAAGGTACGATTAAGGTGGCTCATCCCAGAAGATATTTTTATTGACGTTATCAATATTTATTAATTTTTAATATGAAATATTCATATAATATAATATCCTGTTAATGCACTCTCGACTTTACGCCCAAAATGTAATCCAAGATGGTTTTTATTTGGGGGGCACGTTTGCTCACGAAAACAATGGTGAGCTGAGGGGGGGGGGGGTCCCGCAGCCACAATTGAGGGTCCGAGCTGCATATGACCTGGGCAAATTCAATTACAAAAAATAAATTGAACCATTTTTGTGCATTTTAGTCTATTGTTTTTGTCACTTAGATATTTGATCACCTACAAAAATGTCTTCAAATAAATATTTATTTTTTTACAGTTTATTTCCAAAAAATATTAGTAGTGGTTTAATACGCAAGCCTATACTCCCCCCCTCCCCCCTCCAACTTATCCCTGGATAGAGGTAATAGTAATGCATTTGCACCACTACCAGCAAATAGGCAAGCAAGCTTCCTTTCCATGCACCTCTTGCTAAAGTTCTTGAGATAAATTCAAAAGAAATAACTTTATCTGATAGAAGTTTCAAGAAGTTTGGCAAGAGATAAAAAGGTACGTAACTAAATATTATTTGTATGTAATGAATGCTCATACCTACGCTACTGTCGGCGTACGACAGTCAGCTCTTGCCCAGTGGGCTGGCAGTCTAAGGAGGTGCAATTACAAGTGCAACTATAGACAACGTATTTTTAACTTGTTCTTATAAAAAATATTCAGTATAATTCCAAGAAATCTGGAAGAAATCTGACAGAACAACTGTTACAACAGTTGTTGTAACAGGTCACAAGGTCACAAGGTCACAAGGTGTGTCTATGTAGTACCCAAAATAAAAGATAGCGACATACGATGTAATATTGTGTGCATGTGTTAACAGGTGATACAAGAGAGAAAGTCTGAGCGTAAGAAATCAAACAGCCATACAAATGAAGAAGATGTGGAAGAAGTTTTCGGTTAGTGATGTAGCTTCAAATTGCTACTAATTATTAATTGTTTCTTTTAGATTTAAAATCAAATCACTTAATAACATTTAATAGTCATCCCCCATAGTCAATTTTCCAAATACCTAAGCCTATAGATAGGTAGTTAGTATAATCTGTAACCCCCTTACCCGACTTTGTTGGACTTTGTTTGTTTGTTTTGTTTTTCAAATAAATAAATGCACCTCAGAGAAACACCGTTTAAATAATAAGTATTTTGTTTCACGTACCTATTGAATGCAGATTTCAATTTTAATCAAGGCAAATGTTTCCTAAAACTAGGTATAGGTCAATTGTACGTAGATAATCTAATTACCTTTGCCCTTGGGTAGTATCCAAATACAATAAAATGAATAATGTCTCATTATTTGCATTTGCCATTTGAGAAGTACATACACGACACACTAAAACTTTCGTCACTCACTATTCTTTGATACATTCTTGCGATATGTGGATGGATGGAAGAGACTGCCACTATATGTACGTCGCACACGAAACTTATGTAAAAGGATTATTAATAACCTTGATCAATCTCAGATAGGCCAGGATCAATGTTTTTAAGGAAGGTCACTGAATTACAGATGTTGAAACAACAACGTCGAAGGTAGATTGAGAAGTAATAAACCCTTGTTGCACCAAAATATAATATTGAAATTACAGTCCTTACATAAAAAGAGTACGCGTACATGCCCCAGTCCCAGTCCCAGTCACCCAGTCCCCAAGAGAGCAAGCAAGCAACAGAACTCCTGAGAAAAATGTGCAATAATTAGTAAATGTCCGAAGATCATCAATTGAAATATAATGTGTTTCGAAGAATAGTTTCGATGCACAAATTAATAAATGCAGTAAAAAATTATTAGTAGGCCGGCCCTAAAATTTCTGAAGTGCCCATCATGGTCTTTAAGAGGGCTTGGTAGTGAGTTTGACCTTGAAGAGTTTTTTAATCGATTTTTATCAATATCTTTTTCCAGTGTAATTGTTAACAAAATAGGGCTATGGACGTGAATTCAGAACAGTTCAATGAAAATAATTCCACAGATTGTAATTGTTTATTAGATATACTTTGTCCTACAGGTGTTTAGAACCCGAAAATTTAGTAATTTTTGGGTTCTAAACAACTGTTGGACACAATAAAACTAATAGCTTATTCCAAACTATGAAATTATTTTCATTGAACTGTTCTGAATGCACGTCCATAGCCCTATTTTGTTAACAATTACACTGGAAAAAGATATTGATAAAAATCAATTAAAAAACTCGTCAAGGCCACGCTCACTACCAAGCCCTCTTAAATTATTGTAAAATAACATTGGTAAATTACTTCGTTTTAACTGTATTTTTAGTTAATTAAATCTAGTCTCAAAGACAGAGCAGATATTGTAAACATCGAGCAAGATTGATAATGTAGACATGTCCATGATTTATTTCCAGGCAAGAAGAAGAGAATGGCTTTTCTAGATCTTTTACTCGAGGCGTCGCAAGGGGATGACGAACTAACCGACGTCGAGATCCGTGAAGAAGTGGATACATTCATGTTTGAAGGTCACGACACTACCACTGCCGGCATATCATGGGCATTGTTCATGATCGGACTTTATCCACATGTGCAGGTACGTTTATCCACATTACTACACAATATCCGTGAAGAAGTGGATACATTCATGTTTGAAGGTCACGACACTACCACTGCCGGCATATCATGGGCATTGTTCATGATCGGACTTTACCTACATGTGCAGGTACGTTTATCCACATTACTACACAATATCCGTGAAGAAGTGGATACATTCATGTTTGAAGGTCACGACACTACCACTGCCGGCATATCATGGGCATTGTTCATGATCGGACTTTATCCACATGTGCAGGTACGTTTATCCACATTTCTACACAATATCCGTGAAGAAGTGGATACATTCATGTTTGAAGGTCACGACACTACCACTGCCGGCATATCATGGGCATTGTTCATGATCGGACTTTATCCACATGTGCAGGTACGTTTATCCACATTACTACACAATATCCGTGAAGAAGTGGATACATTCATGTTTGAAGGACACGACACTACCACTGCCGGCATATCATGGACATTGTCATGATCGGACTTTATCCACATGTGCAGGTACGTTTATCCACATTACTACACAATATCCGTGAAGAAGTGGATACATTCATGTTTGAAGGTCACGACACTACCACTGCCGGCATATCATGGGCATTGTTCATGATCGGACTTTATCCACATGTGCAGGTACGTTTATCCACATTACTACACAATATCCGTGAAGAAGTGGATACATTCATGTTTGAAGGACACGACACTACCACTGCCGGCATATCATGGGCATTGTCATGATCGGACTTTATCCACATGTGCAGGTACGTTTATCCACATTACTACACAATATCCGTGAAGAAGTGGATACATTCATGTTTGAAGGTCACCACACTACCACTGCCGGCATATCATGGACATTGTCATGATCGGACTTTATCCACATGTGCAGGTACGTTTATCCACATTACTACACAATATCCGTGAAGAAGTGGATACATTCATGTTTGAAGGTCACGACACTACCACTGCCGGCATATCATGGACATTGTCATGATCGGACTTTATCCACATGTGCAGGTACGTTTATCCACATATAATCAAGCATCAAATGATAGGCCATTGAAATGTCAAAACTATACTCTATTTTCAACTTGTTATTTAAAGTTCATGCATAGGTTGTATGATGACCAGAAATATGAGAGATGATTGTGATGGTATTAGTTGATCCTTGTTTGTGGGAACTTCGAGCGAATTTAGGACAATCAGATGCAGGGACGACGCTAGGATTTTTATACAGGGGGGGCCTAGGTAGGGCAATAATCTTTGTAGGGGAGGCAAACGTATTTTCACATGTATATTTTCATATTGTGGCGTGGGGATCAGGCGCGTAGGAGCTAAATTTGCAAGGGGGGAATAATATGTAAAATAACTTGAGCTGGAGATACTAGTTACGAAGACAATGGGGGGTCTGGAGGGAGGGACCCCCCAGTAAAATGCAGGTCCGGGGCGCACAGCCCCGGAAAATTTTTGAATTTCAGACATCAATTTGGTGCATTTCTATGCGATTTTAACACTTTTTAAGCACATTTTTTTCTTGACACATAAATGTATAAGTACATAGGGAGGGGAAGATTCCCCCCATGCACTCCCCCCCCCCCTTTCCTACGCGCCTGGTGGGGATAATTAAAAAAAACTGAAACTTTAAAAAAATTATCCCTACACTAATTTTTATGAACTGTCCTCTCACCATTTTTCGTACCTTACCATTTCCCAAGACTCTCCTCTTTTTCCACAGCCACCTTCACTCCACTCTTCCACTTCGTTCGCGGTCTCCATGCATTTCTTTCCCTCCCATTGCTGCTCTATCTGCCTCCCTTCTCGGTATCCTCTCTTGTCCCAAACCATTTCAATCTCTCCTTTCCTAACTTGAAACTTAAGAGTCCATTGCAAGATCTTTCCTTATCTTTGAGCTCCGTATCTTATCCAATTTTTGTCAACCCTGCTATACTTCTTAGGAACTTCATTATGTCTGGCATACGAAAGTCGCCTATTTGCAAAACATTGTCAGCTGAAGTTTTATTTGATTATTTGAACAGTGAAAAAAATTGAAGAAAAGTATAGCCTTTCAAGATATTTATTTTCCCACATTTGGTTTGGGGGGGCACAAGGGGGGGCCGCGCGAATGTTTGGGGGGGCCGTGGTCCCCCCAGGCCCCCCTTAGCGTTGTACCTGATCAGAAGAACATCTTGTGACAATTTAATTCTCAATCTCATGTAACTTGAGCTTCAAGGTGAATCAGACAATAATTGAGAACGCATGTGAGCTCGACTAATCAACTTGCGTTCAACAAAGTAAATTTAAAAAGAAATAGGAAATAGTACCGCACAACGATATTTTTTTTGGGTCGATTTCACATGACAAGCTCCAACTTAATAATAATACTGATGAGAGAAAATTTTTGTAATAAACTTATAATTCAATTAGTTTAATACCTACAAGCAGTACAGTATCCCCTAACAAATAGTGATCGCCGCATAATTTTTATTTTTTTTAGCATTTAGCATTATTTTTGTTCAAATATTACTGAAAATTATCAAATCTATAGAATGATATGTATACCTATTTCTGAAATGTGTCTTTTATGTGTGTGTCATCACATCACTTTGATACTAAACTAATATCTGCTTATAGTGGCAATTCATAATTAACATAATTTTTAAAATAGTATAACAAATGTCTGCAGTTTACAATTATTATTTCAGCAGCTTTTTCCACCATCGCCGTAAACAGATGCTTTTAAATGATCTCTTGCAATTGAAAATAACGCCTGTGCTTCCAGGAGAAAGTGATCGCCGAACTGGATGAAATCTTCCAAGGCTCCGACCGCGCTATAACGATGCGCGATGTGCAAGAGATGAAGTACTTGGAGCGCGTGATCAAAGAGACGCTCCGACTATACCCCAGCGTCCCCTTCATCATGAGGGACCTCAACGGTGACACGGAATGTGGTCAGTGATTTTATGTACAATCTAGATCTCTTAGGTAAGATTCACTGTTTCGTGCGACTAGAGATTGTCAAAGTAAATTGAACTTCAATATAAATTGTACGACTGTCGAGCGATCTAGTGTGTTAGGGCAGAAAAACGGTTTTGCAGTTTACTGTCCCAATATATTTTTATTGAAATTATGACTTTTTATTAATTTTTCAACTATAAAATAGGAAAGATTCCTAAAATGAGAATTACTTTGAAATATTTTGTATGGAATAACAGGCTCCAACTGTCAGGTGTTGAAGTAAACACACCACTGAACGCATAAACCAGCTATAACTACCATTAGCTGGTTTATCGACGCGCTCAATTCCTTGCTGGTCAATACGGAACAGTTATGGCTGAGTGGTAACGCTCTGAACTTGTATTCCGGAGGCCCGGGTTCGATTCCCGCGGCCGTCCTTCCTGACTGGTTTTTTTTCGTGGTATATTCCCTCAGTCGACAGGCAAATTCTGGGAAGGTACCCTACTAATAGGCCACGACCGCCTTCTTCCCACCTTCCATCCTTACCTACTCTTCACCATCATCTCCCAATCATCATCATAATCATTCATCCGTCGCCATTAGCCTCGCTGCAGAACAGTGCAACGTTAAACCCCAGACAAAATAAATAAAAATAAAAATGTGAAAATTATTTTCCAACAATCTATTTTTAAATCAATACTAATTTACTCTCATCTCGGTTCTAGGTGGATACATGCTGCCTTCTGGATGTATCATAAACATCCACATCTTCCACGTTCATCGCGACCCAAAATATTTCCCAAATCCTGAAGAGTTTAACCCTGACAACTTTCTCCCTGATACCGTTCAGGGTCGTCATCCCTTCGCGTACATACCGTTCAGTGCTGGACCGAGAAACTGCATCGGACAGAAGTTTGCGATCCTTGAGGAGAAGACCATGATTGCATCCGTCATGAGAAAGTTCAGACTCAGAGCTTTAGAGAAGAGAGAAGACATCACGCTCATCAGCGCACTCATTTTAAAACCAGAGTCTGGAATAAAACTACAGTTGACTCCACGTTAAAAGAAAAGACCAAGATGAATGTGATATAATACCTACTTATAAATTAATATTGTTAAAAATTAAAAACAAATGTCAACTTTAGGAGTCCAAACTTGTACATGTACACTCGGCCAAACAAAACTTGAACGTTTACCAAATTTGAATGACTGCTGGTCTTGTCCCATAACCAATCAAAGTTTGTTATTATCATTGAAATGTGAGGTCACAGCTACTAGAGTGAGACAATGAGATTGCTTAGACTGACTTCTGATGGTGCGATCCAGGCGCGTAGGAAGGGGGGGGATGGGGGGGATTATCCCCCCCCCCCACTCGAGGAGGCTGACCCCCCATTCACCATAAAAAATTAAGTTAACTGTCAAAAAATCATTTTAAAATTGTTTAAATTCTAAAAAAAATCGCCCTGCGGGGCAAATATAGAGATAGGGCTGCCACTTAGTCACTTTTATCACTTAAAGTTACTTTTTTGGTCTCCAGTCACTTTTATTTACTTTTTTACAAGATTAGTCACTTTTCTCCCTTTTTTCGGATATATCTGGAGTGAAAACTGGGATATATTTTTTAAAAAAAGTTGAAAATCAAAATACACCTCAGAACGCCTTAAAATTGATTTCAAAGTGTCACAAAACCAAAAAACGCCCTGCGGGGCAAGGTTTTTGGGACATGCCTCCCACACCTTATTGGAGTGAAAACTGGAAAATGTATAAAAAAAAATCAAAAAAATCAAAATAGACCTCAGAACATCTCAAAATTGATTTCAGAGTGACAAAAAACCAAAAACGGCATGTGGGGTAAGGTTTTTGGGGCATGCCCCCCACACCTTAATGGAGTGAAAACTGGGAAAAATTTAAAAACTAAAATACACTTCAGAACGTCTCAAAATTGAGTGTCAAAAACCAAAAAACGCCCTGCGGGGCACCGTGGGGGTGCGCAATAACGCGTTGCAAATTTTGTTCCTTCACTTGCCACCCTGGCAGAAATCCTGCCAGTACACAATCCCCCCATGGACTGACTTCCAATTCGACCACTGTTGGGTCCAAATGTCAACAAAAAGGTCTTCCGAGTTATGAACATGCAACTTGTTAACGAGTTTACAACTATTGACGATTCTGCCGTGAAATTATAGAAAATTAGTCACTTTTCAGTTACTTTTTCTGTACATTTTTGTCACTTTTTCCCACTTTTTCCTTAATTTTAGTCACTTAAATCACTTTTTTGGAGGATCTTGGTCAGTGGCAGCCCTGTAGAGAGTTATTTGTTGTAATTTGAGCATCCCAGAATTAAAATTAAAATGTTTATATTCGAAAAAATTTCCTACGGGGCAACAATTAAGTGTTTTTTGCTTCAGTTTGGGCATTTTAAAGCCCCAGAATCACTTTCAACAGGTTTAAATTCTAAAAAACGCCCTGCGGGGCTAAAACTGGGGGGCTTCGCCTCCCAGACCCCCCTTCCTGGTGTCGCAATCCCCCCCCCCCCCCCCCCCCCCCCATGATGAAAGTAGTTCCTATACGCGCCTGGTGCGATCTAACAGTTATCAGCCTATCAGATTTATTGAACGTTCAAGTTTTTTTTGGCCAAGTGTACATTGTTTAATGGAAATGAATGAAACTGAAACTGAAACTATTACAAAGGAAGTGTTTGCTAATAGATATCTAAATCAGACCGTTACTGGAATAAGGAATTCTGTTCAGCTGTTTGTGCTCACGCAGCAAATCTAAGAGAATCCCTTGAGAGTATCCCTGTTCGTTACATATGCAAGCAGCCACCTAGAACAACAAATCTTATCCTATAGCTTAGCAGGGTGAAGTTACAATATTTTTGCATGTATTTAATCTCTAGTAAATAAAAAGATAGGAAATAGACAGTACCTATACACATCATTGTCTATAGGTACTATTTTTTTGTGATTGCCCCACATCCTGGGAAAGTTTTCTACGAAATGTTTGAAATTAGCAACATAATTAGTCTTGTACAACATACTATATGCCTATGGGATTACCGGATCAGTGATGGTTTCAGATATTTTTCTCCGGGGAGGGGAGTCAAAGCTTGGGGAGGGCGCAACAAAATATAGAAGACATTATTTTAGAATTTGAAAATTAACAACGGGAAAAGCTTTTCTACCATTATACGTATGGAAGCAATTAGGGGAGGGTCCCCGAATTATACGCGGGTCCGGGGCGCTAGAGTCTGGAAAATTTGGAATGTCTTGAATTTTTAAATGTCTTCAACAAACTCTAATTTTTGTTCAGAAATTTTACATTAAGAGCTTGCAAAACAATGCTTTCTCTATAGTTTTTCTTACATTTCGAAATAAGCTTGTGTCATTGAAAATATATTCATATTAGTTTCACATAATATTAATAAAATCTTCACAATTTGCATATTTTAGCTTTATTTAACAACTGATATTTCCTTTCATGCGAAAGAATTAACATTGATTGGAGGCTCTGCAGCATTGAAGCAGAGCAGCATTGAAATGTGCATCCTCGGACAAAGTTATAATTAATTGCTGTTTTCAGAACATGTGAAAAACCAAACCAGTCGCCAACAGTGCACAAGTGGTAAATACTTCATGATGAAGATATGTTCATGCATTTATTCTGTGAGCTCATCACCAATTTTTTTTCAAAATTATAATCATCATTTGAATGAGAAAGCGCTGAGCCTCTCTCACAAAAATGAAATTGAAAACACCAGAAAGCAATTTTTTACTTTCCTGACACATTCGCTTCCTACATTGTTGTTTTCTACCGGTCGCGTATGCCGCTTGTGGGACGATTTATTCTGTACGTAGAACCATTGTGATCATGTTGCAATAAAATATTCAACTGTCGGAACAGACAATTGCCAAGATCTCGAACCTAAATAATGTCAACTTTGATTGATTGCGAGACGTTTTGACATACGAGACCTGCATTTGTAAAGTAGTCTATAATACAGGTGAGTATTGTGAAACAAGGAATTCTATTAAAATAGGTACTCTAGAGCCGTTTATTTCGTACATTCTAATATAGAATAAATATAGAATAATAGTCTTATATTTTTATCAAGAACCATTCAGTTTATTTTCACACTAGAGGTATGTATGAAAAGAAAAAAAGAAATATTAAATATATTTAATATTTCTTTTTTACATTTTTTGTATATCTTAAATTTGATATATCAAATTTAAGATATACAAAAAAATCAATAACCAGTTTATTCCACAGGCCAAGAGTTTTTTTGGAAACATTCTTCGATTTTTCTACTTTTATGGAGACATAAAAATATGTGGTATAGCAAATTATATTTTTTCTATCAGTACTTACCTAATAAAATATACTGGTTTTCTTTCATCAAAATAGTGTAGGTAAATATACATAGCATAATACTCAGATTAATTTTTAATTGCGGGCATGTTATTAATGTAATTTTAGACAAATTAAGACAAGAAAATATCGATGCAAGTAAATATTACATCATTTTGCTTTTGATACATATCAAGTAAGTATACATTTTGTTTAATTTCTATAAGCATGTTCTTCAAACGACATACTAAATAAATACGTCAAAATAAATGCAAAACATTTCAATTCAACTTGTTAGAAAACCATGTATTGAATTCCAATCTGATCACAATGAAATAATAAAGCTTACATAAATCTAAAAAAACGAAAAGGAAATGCAATGTGTGTAGATTCATACACCTCCATATTTCATCAACTAAGGTTAACTTTATTCGAGTATGATCTCAAGGGTGAGAACTGGCACGTAGTACTTTTTACCATCCCAATTCACTATAATTAATTCCCCCCACCATTTATTCTAAATACTTCGTGTAGGCCAAAGCCGGAACTGCCCAATTACAATTTTATTATCTCAACAGTGTAAGACGATATATTATTTTTGCCGCCGGCTTTGAAATGTTTTAACAAATTTACAATATTTTTTTTAATTTAGACATACAAGATGCATTTTCGAGTGGGAGGTCAGTCATGTTTAAAATGCATTCGAATAAACTGCATTCATGGAGGGAGGAATAAATTGTTAGTCTGCTATTTGTCAGAAATGTGTTCTGCTTTTTTTATTAGCTTATTTAAATGCATGTCTAGTACCTATAAAAGAGATTTAAACGGTCTTCCTAGTTCAGTTTCTATTTTGTTTTTGTGCGTGACACGTGTGTTATTCGAGCCAGGATGAAATCGCAAGTAAGTTGAGGTAGATCAGTGACAGTATGATGGTGTGGGCACCCATGGGGATACGGTGTGGGTCGTTGGGACTGGTGTGGGCGCGGTTAAGCCCCGGGTGATCAAGTGTGGGATGAAACACTTAATAACAAGCGTAAAGATGGACAGAGACAAATAATTTTTTTAATGGAGTTGAAAAGGTGCAACAATTATTTAAATGATAATACACATGTTAATAAAAGTAAAATTATTAAATTACACAATTATAAATTTTTTCGTAAACAATCACTCCAAAGAGTGACTAAGAATATAATGTTAATTAAAATCGACACGTAATTTGCAGGAGTTATTATTCTAAAACGTTTTGAAAATTGAGCGGTGGTATACGATTTAAAGCAAAAACAAAACATAATCCTACTCAATTATATTATAATAAGCTACAACAAACAACTTATCACCTTCAACAGTTAAAGATTAATAACTAGGTACAACTGCATATCATGATCTTCGTATTGTCTCTAATACATAATCTATCGCCTACGCTGCCACCTAAGCTATACAAGAAGTCACACAAACGCATCGAACTTGGTCGGCTGGAATGGAGGTTTTGGGCGCGGAAAACTTCTAAAATCACAGACTAGACATCGTGATTTAACACCTACATCTACACAGACGCGAGTATTGAAAAACAAAGAGATCGGTTTTAGATTACTATGATTATAAGAGTAGCAGTGATTGGATGTTAAAAGAATGAAGAACGATACATATATGTCAGAAGAGTTTAATTTGAATGTGTAGAAACGCAGCTATTTTTCACTCAATTTAAAGCTATTTAAAAACACAAGGATGAAACGTTCCAAATTAAGTTTTCACTGCATTCTTGAAACGTTTGCGTACCTCTATACCTATACTACACATGAAATAACTCTGCGGCCGTAAAAAACCAAATTTCATTCTATTCGAAATCTGCATTAATTTTGGAAATTGAATGACTATTATCACGTATATATTGCGATATATTTCGTATTTTAATAGAATAATATTGAAGTTGATGTTAAGGGATTTACCAGAGTGAATAATATCAATATTATTTCAATTTTACTCAAAATAAATAAAAATCCACAAAGGCCTAAGCGTGGTTGTGATTAGATTTTATGGTTTAACGGCGCGTCAACGACGAGTTTATATTGTTCACATACATTTTTACTTAAGATGAGGTCATCGGGAGGGGTCGACCTTACGGACCCGATCCGGGGTAGTCTGAAACTGGTGGGAAAGCCAGTTCAGAATGGGGACAAACCGGGGTGAAGGGAAGCTTCGGGGCGGTGGGACCCGATTTCAGAGGGATCACCATCTCAAGGGGGAGGCCGGCCCAAGGGGCCCGCGAATTTGGGACTATAGGTCGACCCTGGACTGCACTTAGTTGGGAGTGGGACTAGGTTGGGACCAACTCGTCCGCGTCAAGGTAGCAGTCCATTGGTAAGGGCCTGGTTGTGGGAGAGGGGTTTGACAATTTAAATTTCAAGGTATAGTATGACGGTACAGTTGTAAAATTTTGATAGATAGTATAGTGATAGCGAGTACATAACAATAAAGTTTCAGTAATAACTTGTAAAAAGAAACCGAATCATCCTCGGAATAACTTCCCGTCATATAAACGCACTATGACCATTATTTTATATGCATGAAAGAAAAACAGTTAAAATAATTAATCCACCAAATCCCCTTGGAATAGGAGGAAATTACATGGAAATATTGAAGGTTTTCGAATGAATGCCTAGTTTTGGAACGTTTTTGAAAGATAGTAAAAAGGAAGCCAGGAAATTCAAATATATAGGCTGCGGGATTCATACCTACATTTCAGAATGCTTTTACTTTATTTTGGTAAACTAGAATGAAAATATCGAAATTAAGTTGAATGCACTCTGGAAGTATAACGCCTGTCCTGCTAAACTCTGGTTCAGCTGTGACCGAGCCTTGTATAGGTTGTGAGACACAGCGTTCGAAAATACTTTGTGTTCGTTGGCTATAGCTTGTTTTGCCTTATTTAGTTTTGGCTAAGGGGTTATACTGGTTCATAAACTGTTCAAAATTGATATGTTCTTATTGTCTTTTATCTTAATAATTCAATTCATTTGACGTAGCTGTCAGGGAGATTTTAGAAGTAGACGGCTATTAATATTGAGCTATTAAATCATTGTTTGAAGATCTGGTTTTAACCTAGTGTGCTCCCCGCAAGATAGAAAAATTCATATGTGGGCGATTCATGAATAAATTGTTATAAATATTATTCTAACTACCAAGTAAATTCAGACAATTTGAAGGATTTTTCTCAGCTATGCGATTTCAACCGGCGAGATTTGTCACAATAGTTCTTTGACTTTCCTCATCATAGGTAGGCAGTATGTGTAATTGGAATCAATCCGATTGTACAATTCCCCCAAAAGACGCACATTAATTGTTTCTATATCATTAATGTTTGTTTTATTGTACGTAAATGATAATAATTTGATACAACGTCTCTTGTTGATGAAGTGATTCAGTGAGAATTATGAGATAGTACTAGAGTATAACATTGTGAAGAAATAAGTTCACCAAACCAGACAGAAAAAAATCTTGTGAAAAACTTACATGGTAAATAGTTTCAACTTCGAAAATATTAGTTAACATTTGAACTCCATTTAGAAAATATCAGTTGCATTTATTAAAACGTATACCTACCTGTATTATAAAATACAATGATGAATTGTTTTAGATAGGTACCCACTTCTGTTAGAAGGTACTATTTCAAAAAATAAAAATGTTAAGTATAACATTATAGAAATGGCGGTCTTAATGACCATGCAAAATTTGGACTTGATCTGAAAATTTTAATTTTTCAGACAATCGGGAGAAAATAATTTTGTTTATTAATCAACAGATTTCAAAACAATTTTAGTCTGAAAGACCACTTACAGTAAATAAGTAGCCCAGTAGAAAAAAAATTAGGAAAGAAACAGACGATACTGTGACAAAGAGTCAAAAGGAGTAGCTCGCTAATTAAAATCTAGGCAATATTACACCAGTGTTGAATTCAGGCATACTTGCGGGGGGGGGGGGGGGGTCATCGCCCCCCGAACCGAATTTTCCTCATTAGGTATATCAATTTACAAAATATCAAAAATGTTAACCAAACGGAATAGAGAGAGATTTTAAATAATTTTTGGAACAGTTAGGCAGATGATGTAGGAACAAATTATAATAACATTATTATTTGTGAGATGAGTATTTAGCTTTGTAGTACAATTCAAAAGTATAGTCAGCAGGCAATCTGTGGATAATTTTAAAACCGTTATTTTACGAACACCTGAGTTAGCTCGACTTGGAGTCCAGAATCATTGCCATTGTAAGAATCATCTCTGTTATTAGTTCCAGACTCCAGTTTGAGAGAACTAAGGAGTTCATAAAATACTGGTTTCAAAAGTGAAATTAATCCACAGATCGCCTGCTGCCTAGTTTTTTTTAAAGGAGAATTCGTGAAATAACCTGCTATTATACTAAAGTAAATATATGACTACTTACTACTTAGTTATAGACACTATTACTAGTGATACTTAGTGATTCCTTTCGATAAATATTTGATGAAAACCACACTTTTCGTTTCAATATTGAAACAAAATGTGTGATTTTTCCTTCCAAAACACATGGAATTTGATTTGCTAAATTTACTCAAATCACATCATATCAGTGATCTTGAGGAAAAATTTACAAACCCCCAATTATTTCCTAGCCTAGACATTAATGTTTATTCCGGGAATTTCGATAGCCCCCCCCCCCTCCCCGCACAAGAAAGTCTGAATCAATGAGGAATTATTAATACATTTTATTGTAAACCTGCAAGCAGGAGGCCAGTGTATAGGGCGCAACAAGAGGCCTACTTTAGCCAGTTACAATGTTCAGTGGCTACAATGAGATACAATGCAGTTGCGATCAATAAAAACATAGAAAACATAGAAACAATAGATACAAGTGGTGTGTTATTTGTACCCAAAGTTTGACCATGCAATACACCGGCACTAAAAGTACGCTTAACATAAAGCTGCAAGTAAACCATAGAAAAAAAGGTAAAAGACAAATAAAATCACGTGTCACAAAAAAGAAAAAATAACGTTCACCAATACACCTGAGTGTTAATACACTTGCGAGTATTAATGTATTTAATTATCTAATGCTTTATGTAAGAATCCAATTTACAGTGATTTTGGAAGACAGAAATGTGAATTTGTGAAAATATGAGTTGGCGGTAAGTGGGGAGTCAGTGACCGACCCCCACTCCACTCCACCCGCCCATACTTGTTCAACCTACTACTACTGAAACAGTTCATTATCAATTGGAGATCAGGTATTCAAAAGTGAGGAATATTAAATATCTCAAGAGCACCAAAAGTGTTTATCTGACAAATTATACAGCAGGTTTTGCGGCTGATTTTTTTTTAAAGAGAAGAAGTCACAGAATGAGACTTAAGTAACGACTTTTGTTAAAAAGTATTTTCGATCTTGTGTACAGTATTTTGTACCTAAAATGTCAAAGAATCAAACCAATCACTCAACAAAACCAAAAAGTCAAAGAAAAATCAAAAAAATCACGCAACATAACCAATATTTATAAAAAAAATAGAGAAAATTAAAAATAAAAAAAATCTGAAAATCTGAAAAATCACATTAATAAAAAAAAAATCATTACTAAAAAAATCAAGAAAGGTCAAAAATCCTCTTACACATTGAACAGTTTCCTGCATGTGGAAATCCGGGTGTCTGTGTGTTTACAATTGAAATTGATCAGTTCTGGCTTTTCAAAACGTCAAAATTTCAGCATCTTCTTTATATCCACTTTTAAGTAAGTTATAACAATAATTCGTTCAAAAAATATACAAAACAAATTCTACACAACTGATTGATGAATTAACTCCGTTTCAAAATCGTTTTACGATATTTTGAGAGATATAACATGAAAAGCAAAATGGTATAGAAAAACATAAATTTTTCTTTGTGCAACTGTAATTTATCCCTTTTCCCCAACGATTACGGTACGAATTTACCATATCTACGATTGTGTTGTATTCTTTAAGTGGGAATTTGCAGTTACTGTCTCTTTTTATACATTTCCCAAACTTTGGTAGGTATAGTTGGTGATAAATTAATCAGATAAATGTGAATCACACATCTTACCATTTGTAAGCGGGTCCCTCTAGTACATTATAAAAAAAAAATCGTAAATGTATTTGTCTGAATAAATTTTAATTTATATTTATCAATAATAAATCAGCCATATTTACACGATTTTGAAATTCTAAATATTATTGAATAAACTCAAAATTATTACAAATTATTGAAGCTGCCGCCTCGTTGCAAAATATCACAAAATATTTATTTTAGAGTCAAAAGAATTTATTTTTTTAAATTTTGTAAGCATTTGAACTAAAACACATATAGGTACATATTAATGATAATACAAATAAAAAAATATGTAAAAATATATGAAAAACCTAAAATTTACACCTTAGTCCCCCTTAATTTACAGATTTTTTGTGAAAGAGTAAGATAAAAATTATTTATTTAATAAAAATATTTGTATATTTTTTAAATAATGTATGAAATATAAGTGTGTGCTTCATTTATGCTAATTTTTTAATCAAATGCACGGAATATAGAGAAACGTGTGCTTCATTTACGCTATTTATTATGAAATCTACGAAAGAAAGGGAAACGTATGCTACATATATGCGCTATTTTTTGTTTATAAAACCTGCGAAAGAAAGGGAAATGTGTTTTATTCGTAAAGAACCGGTCCTGTCGGCGACCTTGCCGTGTCTTGAGTTACGATGCGCGCGTCGCGTCTCTGTATGGAGTCGGATCTTTTGAATGATATAAGTGACCAGATGACCCGGGTTCGAGCTCTTGTCTAGTTGTGACCACAGTGCGATCAGACGTGATTCGAACCTGCCCACTAGTAGAGCGTCGATAGTGAACTTTGAAGAGATGGTCTTCCATAACAGGTGGCATGTAAGTAACACGTTAAGAAGCAATAATGTAAATTACCAGAATGCAAGAATTTTTAAAATTTCTGTTTGAATCTTGAATCTGACGAAAATTCTAAAATACACCAATTTCTCGATTTTATTCCTTTTGAAACACCACTAATGTAACTAATATAAATAATATACATATAGCTATTTATAACAATTGAGAATTTATCTACGAGAATAAGAAAATATGAAAAAATTAAAATACTCCACGCCAAAAAATTTGAAACTTTAAGAAAATAACTTTTAATAAAAGTTCTGTAGGATGCGATTCTTGCAAGCAATTATAGATACATTTTGTAACCAGTGACGATTGTTCGTTATTTTACTACTTGAAAATGTAGATATTAATAATTTTAATTTTTAATTTTTCATATGGAATTATCGACTTTCTAGTTCACATAAACAAAATATTTAACAATTCAAATTTCATAAATATTACGCGGCAGCCGAAAAGTAATCAGAGCATTATTTCAACACGATACTCAATTAATCAAATCTTAATTAACAACACCAACTTTAAGTCAATCAAAGAAGACCCAGGATTCCACATCCATGAGTGACTTGACACCTTCTATCCAATCATTAAGTTTGACGCCTTCAATCTGTACCATCTGCACCAATCATTAATCGAAAGTTTCATTGTTATTTTACCGGTCGTCAATTGTAGCCAAGTATTAACATATAATTACAAGGTATAATAGCGCCAGTCTCATTGTCGAACGAATACCGCCTTGTATAAGATCTAAGGATGGCCCGTGCTATAAAATCAACCATGACAATAATTATTCACCATCTCAATCTAAAATCTCTAATCTGCATGCATGACTTGGCTTAAAGAATATTTTGGTAGATCGTTTGACTCTTGGAATTGGAAGATTTTTAAATTGTTCCTCTTTGTATTTTTAAAAGATAATCTACTGACTCAGATAAATTAGTCTTTAGAAAATTTGGATTGCTAATTTTATTGCTTTATTTTTAGATTTCAGGAATTTTTGACACTATTAATTTTTTTTACCTACTTGGGGTTTTAGTCGTAATTAAATTCTAGGTATATTTTTAATTATTCTCAGAAACAATCATGGTCCGTGATTGCTTTATAAATTCCTTACAACTTTATTCCTTAATGACATTGTAGCATAAATTTATCCGAACACTTGAATAATGTAAATACACGAAATAAATTACTATAGTTAATTACACAATTTGACGTAAGTCGGAAGATAACTTAGCAGGAATGTTTTTATTTCCATTACATTGCAATCACCTGGTCCCGTCAGCATGAATTAGGCAAATATATATCCTTGATTCAATTGTTTTTGGCTGTTTTTAGATTATCAGTGTATTTCTGTACTTAGACGTAAGACCGAATCGTAAGAAGTTCCTCATCACGAAGACTTAATGACGTTTTCATGTTTCGTGTTTAAGTTATGTGAGAACTACGCAAGGTTAGGTTTTGCATAAGACGTCGCGCCCACAGGGAATTTATAGCTGGTTGAAGGAAATTTGTAATTTGCAATTTTCTTTGTCGAAATAAAATTGCGTTAGACTGAAGTCATATCCTGGTTTCCTGGTTTGTGAATAATTATTAATTTTATAATAATTCGTCCAACGAGTAGGTAAAAATTTTCTGTCTTTAAAATTTAATATACATCTATGGGTTAATTATAATGTACTAGTTGTAAAGAGAAGTTATTCTCTTTTTTAAGTTTTACATATTTGTTTGAGAAGTCCATGAAGAATCAAAATAAATAACAGAAATGCCTGAATAATGAGACAGATGTATTAGATGAGCTCAATGACATTAGCTTGTTTGTCATTGGATGAGCTATACTAATATAAGTAACGGTTTGTTAAGAAAAGAGAATGATATTATGTGATCCATCCATTGCATGCGTTTAATACATTTTCATCTGGTAAAGAGGTGTTACCTAATTGGGAATATTTTATTTCTAGATGCCATACAAGTGATTTTTTGAGTTAATGTAAAATGAAAATAATCACTTAAAATACTCTAAACCAATTTTAAAAGAATTTCCGGGAGTGCATTTCAGTAGTAAAATAAAATTGACCTATAATCAAGCCCTCCATTGCTCCAATTGAGAGAATAAAACTTTAAAAAATGCGGATGAAATTTACAAAAAAAAATACAGATTAAATCAGACATAAATTATAACCATAAATAAGTATCTTACCGACTTATACTGGATTATTTTATATCTCTATCTAGTTTTCCATGGTGAATTCCCTCTTCACACCGGATACTCTCAACCACGGGACCTTCTAAATCAAGTAATCAATTCTATTTAAACCTAACTAGTCTCACCAACATTGACCTAATGATTCCCAGCTTCCTCATATCACGATCAGATTCGCAGCAATCAGCAATGAGGGATGTCAAATCAATGAGACGTCTGATTCGATCAGGAAAGGATTCTGGATAAGTTGTGACAGCTATGAAAGGAAGGTCGCCTGGTTTTAGCCGAGACATCGTAGACGCTATCGTCATGTTAGTGAACCGGTATTCATCTTATCACATGAATATCAATCTATTTCATATTATCTTCAAGCAGGTGGATATTAATTCTTGATGATATAATGTTTAATGTCTTTAATGCGACCGTTCAAAATGAGAAGTTTGTGGTTTCTTGTGAGAATCGATGGCAATAATGAAGGAAGAGGATAGTAGCGCAGTGGTGACGGTTTGATTCACCACTGCCATGCTATTACCCGATGGTTCCGAAAACGACCACGAAACGAATAATAGAATTGAAATGAGAGTACAAATATAAAGTATCACTTTTTGGAGTGAAAATAAGGTTGATAGGCACTTCAATTGTCCCGCCATGAAAGTTTAATCGTGAAAGAATTACTCAATTGCCAGTGTCTGACTAGAACATCTAGACCGAACGGACGGAATACAAATATAAGGGTACCCAACAACACTGATCAACCCTTTTAAAAAAGTGAGTTTAAGTGGCTTTTAGAAACGAAAAAATAACCGAATAATTGCCAAATTATTCCATGTTTGGGAATCAAATAGATAAGATTAACAGTGAAGACCATATTTTGTTAGTTATTGTCACACTAAATCTATGTCAAATGTCACGTGACTCTACGTATTGTGAATAAAATTCAACATAATTTTCTGTGACGAAGAAATTATTATCTTCATCTTCTGAATTCACTTCTGAATTCACACCATAGTAAAGTTCACAAGTAAAATCAAAATTATCAAAAAATTTAGTAATGTCCATAATTAGTTGGTATCAAAAATGAATATATACCAACACTTTATTCGCATTTCAAACAAGTAAAAAATAATTACCAAAATGGCTATTAAATTTTAAAAAAAATTTATTACTAATTCTAAAAAATAATTCCTTAAAATTCTAAATGACCTGTTGGGAGACTTGAAATATTTAAAAACGCTGCAGAAATACCAGCAGAAGAATCTAATTGTTACTGGGTCATAATGTTTCTTCTGACCATTTCATTACAGAATTCCCATACATAATCACTAATAAAATATATTAATGCGATGGGCAATTTATCGCACTTATTCACACGGGGACGACCTAGTCCAAACGTAGGTTTAAAAAATATGAAATGAAAACAGCCTTTACTAATTTTAAAAATAATATTAATAATTTTACACCGTTTAAAATGATCAAATCAACAAAATTAATGCTTAAACGCATATTACTCGTATTCACATGGGCGTCCGCAGGGAGGGGCAAGGGGGGGGGGTGCTTGCCCCCCCCCCCCCCCCCTGGATGTCAGGAAAACATACACATTTTCTGGGGTTTTACGTACAGTTTCATTTTGTAACCAAAAACTAAAGAAAATTGATTTCAAAGTGTCAAAAAACCTAAAATGCCCTGCAGGGCAGATTTAAACATGTCTCCCACCACCCCAAAGTGCAATATTTTAAAAATATTGAATATTTCAACAAAATACACCTCATAACGTCTCAAATTTGATTTCAAAGTGTCCAAAAACCAAAAACAATTGCGGGGCAGGGTGGGGGGTGCACCTCCTCTCACCCCCCTTTACCCGTAAAATTTTGTTTTCCTTGCCTTGCCCCCACCTGGAAGAAATCCTGCGGACGCCCATGTATATTCATTAAAAATCCATTTTATCATTGAAACATTTCTCGGACACCGTCAGCCTGAACCCTCGTACATTTGCGGACCTTCCCAACGCCTCAATCTTAATATTTCCCAACGATACTTTTGCTACAAATAAAAAACTACAAACTACTTCAAAAATCCACTTCACTCTAATTGGGTTCAATGTTAATAAGAAAATGACTTAAAATGTTATTATTTTATTAATACATATTAATCTTATAATTAATTATGATTCCTATTAATCATAATCATTCCTACTAGAGAGTGTCGACAAATTTAAATCACAACTTAAAAATTCGTCGTGATTTTGTTTAAATACGAATAAATAAAAACAACCGAATTCCTGGCAACAAATTTTTTTTAAACAGCCGCCAACCCTTCGAATCAAGTGACAGTCGACTCACATTATACTCTCAACTCTTACAAACAAACCACTGGTGACTCTGAATTGGTGATACGATGGTAGTAAGTACCACAGTGATAAGTGATAACAGAGAGAAGGCTAACGCACTTGTTGCTATTATTCGAACATAGCTTCACAATCATCTTCCATCAAATCAAAATAATAATATATTATAATCAAATAATATACAAACCTAAAGCAAAACGAATAACGAAATATAATAGTTAATAAATTTGCATTTGATAAAATAAATCCGTATTAAATGATTAATTTCATTTTTTTTTGTTTTGTTATGGCGTTACAGGACTGGTAGTCCTACTGCCGCCTCATCAACTCTACTCCATTGACGATGCGCCATTATATAGGAGGTGAAGTTGGTTGAGGATTCGTAACTTAGGGATGTTAAGCGAGTGAGTAGTTAGCTCCCTGCGCTAAATTTCATAATTTCATATAGGTACTTTAAAATCGTCATAAAATTTATCAATTAAATTTAACATACCCAAAATACATACCTATGATGGAACCAATGCTGTTATTGAATAAACATCAAGCAATGTAACAAGCAATAATATAATGGAACAACAAGGAAATCGCTAATATAAAAATATTGTTATACTTAAAAATCGTGTAAAATTAAAATCATTTTCCAAGATGAAAATTTTCTTTCTACTCGTCATGAAATAAAATAAATGAGGTACCTACAGGAAGCTATAAAAATCAAAAGTCATATGATAGATTTTTATTGCAATGAAAAAATCTTCTGCTGGAACATTGATATAAAATAATTTCATTTATTGTGGTAATGTTAAGAAAATAAAGTAAAAAAGCGACGATGTGTGATGTTTTGAGTGGTCTTTATGCTGGTCTCCCTCCTGTATTAATTGCTTTTAAGCACGTGTATTAAATCCTTGTCTGGCTGTCTTGTCTGTAGCAAGGTCGATCGATGGAATGTAGAGATGTTATATTTGCCAACTAAGGTCGTTTCTTGCACTTCAACCTGTTCAAAACTTGCCACTCCCTGAGCCAAATGGATGCGTCGTTAATGCGTCATTGATCACTCGTTATTCGTATAATGCTGCCTTGATAAGTTGTTGATAAATTGTTGTGATGCGTCGATGATGCGTTATGATACGTCAGTCATCCGTTAGGCAAATAGTACCTTAAAACTATTAAAAAAGGACTACAAAATCCCGAAAAAGGACCAATGAAATTTTATGTTATGTAATATTCATCAACATATAATTCAATGTATCGGTTTAGGAGTTGGACTTGGAGTAATACATTAAAATTAACATTGTATAAATGTGTCAATGTATCAGGTGTCAATTGTTGTTGGCCATCCAAATGGTGGATGGAAATTTTATGAATTGTGGTCTAGACCAAAATTCATAAATTTGTTGTAACTTGCAACAAACATTTCATATTATTTTCCCCAATAATTTAAAAAAGGGCAAAAAGACCTTAAAAAAGCAAGAAAGGACTGAAGTCATAAAAATTTAGAAAAAGGCATTTTCAGGCTAAATGAAATGCATGTGTTTGAAATCAGGAACACATGAAACATATTTATTTATCATTTTTAGACGTGTCTGAACAAAAAACTAAAAAAGGATATGTCCTAAACATCCTAGGCCTAGTTTAGCACTGTAAGAAGATAGAAATTTATGTTTAAAGTCTAGTTTACATGGTTCAATGTTTCATTCAATTCATTGAGTTAAATCGTTTCGAAGTAACTGTGTAGACGCGAAATTGAACCAAAAGTACGCTTCATTTAGAACCGGTCATATCTCCTTCATTGAATTCATATTGAACTCAATAAATTGAATGAAACATTCAAGTGTGTACCTAAATCGCACCAGACTTCATAATTTGCTGTGTCCTTAATTTATAATAATGGCATAGGTACACAATTCCTCGAAAAATTAAACTTTCCCGTGTCTATTTCTGAGATAAATTGACTTGCCTCATCCATGTTATATCTTATGGGAACCAATAAGATCATGATATTTGTATGATAAAATGAGATATATTTTTTGGATGGATAGATTTGATACAAAAAACTTATTTTCTGGTAGACAGATGACTATACCTAGTCAAAACAAAAATGTGAAACAGTGACGCATGTGTTAGTTCCAGTATTGACTTCTGGTTTAAAAGATAAAAACCAATATCGAAATGATTGTTAGGAGATGCCTGTTGATTAGGAGATGACACATTTGTATTATTTTATTAGCGCCATATTTTTGTAGTGGGTTTATTATTTCTGTATATGTTTAATGATTACCGATTTAAACAAAAATATTTTATACCTACCCCATGTGTCCAAGTTTTGTCATTTTTTGATGGGATAAAATCAAAAAGTCATTATAAGACGGGAATTGCAACTTAAAAGATATGAAGCGAGTCCTTTACATACATATATTTGATAAGTTTAAAAAATGTTTATGGTATAATTATACCTAATTTGGTACCCTTATAATGGTATTTTCTCAAAAAAAAATTTCTTCTATCAGCTCGCAGCCACTTGGTCTGACCTAATGATTTATTTAAATATTACGCTTAAATTGACTCTAATATCCAAATAATACTATTGCCTAATCTATTTGATTACCAACCTATCTGACACCAGTATTGCTTCTGGCTTCAGCCTTCTACCAACCTAAGTTCACTAGAGAGTATTGGTATTATGTATAAAAAGCAAGCAATACCTAAATTATTATTCGAAAATAAAATATAACGTATGATCAGATATAAAAATATTTCGTTATAATGTTGTGAAAGTGAATAATAATAATTATATAATTATATTAATTGATTTTATTTTATACGTCTAGTTTACTTAAATGTTTAAAGTTACTTTTATAACTAAAATTTTTATGAATATTTTATAAATTTATGAATGATTTATATAGACTAGTAAGTTTATTAATTATTATATATAATATTATTTATGTATTATTCATTTTTGGCCTTGATGATTATAGTGTCATCCCTGTCGGAACGTTGGTCTTAATAAATAATTTTCCACTACTATCCGAAAACATTTAGTTTAATATCGTTGTGTACAGCAAAGATAGATCTATATTTATTTTAAAAAAATTACATTCTAATACAATAAGTCATCAGTTTAATTCACGTTGTACCGTATATTTAAAAATAACATTTTATATCCAAGTATAAAACTAATTTTTGGGGACCAAAATATTCTCTAAGTTAAAATATAAATTAAATTCACATAATAATGCAATCTAGACATAATCGGCGTGTATTTACCGGGGGTCGAAGCCAGGACTTACGGAAACGGGCCCACGGGCCTTGGTGTCGCCGTGTGGGGTGTGTGTCAGTACTAAGAAGGCGGTGACCTTGCTTGCGAAATGAACCGGAACCAACGGGGCTGTGGGTACAGGTCAAATGTTGCTCCTCTAAAGACCTTGGATGAGTATTACAACTCTTGGAAACGCATCGTGATAATCACGACAGATTTCAAACCAGATTTATCAGGAAGTTTTTTGTGATCTTGAATAATGCATCTGGGAGGGATCTAATTCAGGTGAGAGGAGAAGTGATGAAGGGGAGAATAAATTAGATGGCAATTATTTTAAAATTAGAATAGGTATCATATATCTATAGTCTATACTTTTTGTCAATACCTACACACTTTGGGATTGAATTTTTTTTTGGAAGTCAACAAAATTACAAGAAAATATTAATAAAGTACTTTTTTAACTTTTTCATTTTTATTTTTATTTTTTCATTGGTGAATTACATATATATGGCGAGACTCCATTAATACTTCTAATTAAAAAG
The DNA here is from genome assembly GCA_934045905.1 of Leuctra nigra. Lineage (NCBI taxonomy): Eukaryota > Metazoa > Arthropoda > Insecta > Plecoptera > Leuctridae > Leuctra > Leuctra nigra. The sequence goes on along the minus strand of OW203769.1, from coordinate 26,121,537 downwards.
AAACTTTCTTAGTGCCTCTATATAGACTTCATGAAACCCACGTAAACCCATCCGACAAGTCGGGCAACGAACCAGGGTCTGAGAAGCAGACCCGAGACCATGCCCGAGACCATAGCTTATCTTCCCTCATAATATCGTATTAGTAAACTTAATAAACACGGCAATTACCTATATACCTACACAATTATAGTTGAAATCATTATCAACACACCAAAATATCAAGAACACGATTTTCATGAAAATGATATTAAAAAGTAAACTATTTGAGATAATATCTACTTTTCATACTTTATTTCTAAGTACAACTTATAAAAAAAAATTGTATGTCCTATAAAGTACGTAATTTTTTGTTAGGCGCTAGAACATAAAACGTAAATTACATTAAAACGTTGAAACTTTACCAGATTGTTATTTCTAATTAAGTTTATTTCCAATAAATTCAAAACATTGCTTGAATAACTCAGCTGTGTGGAGACAATAACTTCATCATCGGACAGTCCGTCCAGTGAATATTTCTTAATAAACTGAACCAGGACTTTTCTCTTTCATAAACGTACCTATAAATTACTTGAAACACAATCCTTTATAACATGTGCTGTATTGACAGGCGTTATCAGAAGAGCTACTGAAGTAACATCTGATTTGGGCGACGCATTAAAAGTTTAACCTCCAAACATTAATGCTACATACATAATTTCCTTGCTCCGGTTTCTAAAACTAGATTCTTAAATTATTATTGATCATCTAAGATGATAAATTCAATGTGTTTTTCATGGTCGAAATGATTTATATGTAATTATTTTTAAAGCAAAGCCCCCACCCCTTTAGGAACCGACTTGTATGGAATCTGCTAATATAATTTAAAATGTTTAGTTAATCATGTAACACGTACTCAATCATCGTCAAAATTATGATAGAATTATTTTTGCCACCTCAAAATTTCATTATTCCGTCTTAAATTTTTTCATGGTCGTTTTAATTATATTTTTCTTATATGTAATTAAATTCTTGATGTATAACCAACATATTTTTATGTCTCAAAGAGTGGAATTTTTATAGTTCCTAGTATAAATACTTATGAGTTTGCGGTGATTAAAGAAAATATATCATGTTTTTATGAACATTTACATTCCGTATAATAGGATTTTAGAGTAACATTATTTCAGTAATTTTTTTAAAATTAAAACTGGCTTGCCATATTATTCCTTCAACTTCTTTTTGAGAATACAACCAATCTATTAAAATGCAATGATTAAGGTAGTGATCACAGCCCCTCATCACCCATAAATATAATCTAACAAAATATTAAATTGAATTAAAAAATACAAATTCACATGAACAATGTATACATCTTTGGTTCAAAATCTCATCAAAAACGTGATTGTGATGTTCTCTCTGAAACTTTCCTCCGTGCATTTTTATAATTTTAATTTTGTGAATTTTGCATGGACATAAAAATGAAGAATTAAATACGGCCTGTGAGTATCTTGCTCAAAGAAATTTTAATATTTTCGTGTCATAATTAATTTTTTGATTCAGTGTAGGTATACAATGTCTTTGGTAGTACCATTCGGCTATTTATTTAAATGTTAAATTAATTAAAATGTTTTAATTGGCATGTCAATTTGCTAAAAAAAAAATACACACATCTATACCTGTAAATGTCTTTTGTTGCTAAAATTGAGCAAAGAGGATTCTGAGGCACCAAAATGCATGTTTGTTGTATAAAAAATCCCTGTTGAAGATGATTCTTTTAATACTGGAGTATTCCAGCTTCATTTAATAAAACACATTGAAATTCCGAAACCTTAGGGTGAAATATCAAAATCCTATGAAGCCAAAATCAATATAAAATATTCAGCATTAATGTTGAATTTTTTACATGAATGAGTGTCAAATGAGTTAAATGGATGATGAATAAGTATAACAAGGTCTGCGAAGGTTTCGGTCATTGTTCGGGGCTCGTCTCTCGATTACCTTGAATTAGATGAATATTTAACTAAATCTCATATTATGATTGCAGTAATATCAGCTAAAGTTGCTACTACCAATTATCTCATAGTTCGTTTTAGACATGTCTACCTTGTTCTGTTGAGCACTTGACAAGTTCACAACTTGCATTTTATTTACATATCCGCTGAATATTATGTACATACACATTATATATATATATATATATTAAGTAATTCATATTCGGTTTTTGCTACGTATTTATTTCAATAGCCGACGTTTCGTCCGTCCTCCGACAGACTATCTCCTGGAGCCAGACTATCTATGTAACTTTATCTGTTTTTTGATTTTCTGTCATGTTGACATTTACTGCATTTCCACTTGTATAGAAAGTAGTGTGTTTTGAATTTACTCTTATTTTATTAGTTTGTTTGCTTGAGCCTTGAAAAAGTCTGTCGGAGGACGGACGAAACGTCGGCTATTGAAATAAATACGTAGCAAAAACCGAATATGAATTACTTAATAAATCATGGCTACGAATCTGAAACCATTCACCAATATATATATATATATATATATATATATATATATATTAATGTGTAAATTTTCACGGGTGTAATACATTATTAATAAGTTTCTTAGGCTTTATACCGTGTAAATCACTTTTATTCCTCTCCCAACAGTTTCGACCACATAACAGCGATCATTTTCAAGGGACTACAAATTCATAGAAATAATTTGACAGCTAATAGAAAAATTGAACAAAGTCATAGCATACTTGAAACAGAAAAAGTCAAAATCAGAGTCTACAAATGATAATACACTATGCAAAATAACAATTGTCATCAATAACTTAGCATGAACAAAATAAATATTTTCAAGTATCAAGTATCACTAGACGATCTGCTAGCGGAAGCGTATCAACGTCACGTGCTTGGCTTCGTGTCACTCTTCGATTGACTTGTGTATCAGATGAACCTCTATTGTCCTCTTGAGTCTGCACTTGGAGGAGAACTAGACGATCTGATAAGGGTAGTGTATCAAGGTCACGTGCTTGGCTTCGTGTTACTCGACGATTGTCTTCGTTATCAGAAGACAAACCATTGACATTTAAGTCAAGTCCTAGTCTTCGATTGCCTCGCTGATTGTTTGTGTTTACAGCCGTATCACCACTGCACAAGTTTTCATCCACCCGATCAAGGCCGCTAGATTTTGATTGAACTGAGATGATCGAATTTGATAAAGCAGGTAACCACGTTATTGGCAATCTTTTAGCGTCATCTCTTTTGTTTAAGTTGTCAGGTCTTTTAACTATTTCGATCGCTTCTCTATAAATACGCGGATAGAAATTCATTTCACAAGCTAGAGTTTTCGCTTCATCGAAATTAATCAAGTGTTGAGAACCTCGGACATGTTGTGCCAGAGCAGATTTCGGATCATCTTGAAAAACTGCCCTCTTATGTTCTTCTACTCTGTTTGATATGCGTCTATTAGTCTGACCCACATACACTCGATCACAAGAGCCACATGGGATTTCATAAACGCCTTGCGATTCTAAGGGAATATGATCTTTCACACCTCTCAATAACGAACTTATCTTGTTGTCAGAGTGGAACGTCGTAGCAATGCCTTGCTTTCTCAGGATTCTAGCTATTTTATCAGAAGTTCCTTGAACATAAGGTAAGTATGCAGTTGGAAGTTTCTCCTTCTCGGAATCTTCTTTGGGTTCATGTTTGAACGCCTGATTGATAATATAATCAGAGTAACCGTTGGACCTCAGAGTACTCCTCAGAAACTTCATTTCTTCATGCAAATGATTCTCATCAGCTAATCTTTTAGATCGAGTGGAAAGGGAAAGAGCCACAGACTTCAATTGCGCAGGATGGTGGTGTGATTTAGCATTTAAATACCTGTGTGTATTAGTGGGCTTGCGATAGACTGTATGACCAAAAGAGTTATCATCATTCCGAATTATGAGAAGATCCAAAAACGGAAGCTGTTTGTTCTCCTCAATCTCCATAGTGAAACGAATCTTCTCGTGTTGATTATTGAGATGATCAAGGAATGTTGAAAGAGCCTCACGTCCATGTGTCCAAATGACTAAGACATCATCAATATACCTTAACCATAGATCAGGTTTCATATGAGAGGATGCAATGGCCTTCAGCTCGAAATCCTCCATAAACAGATTGGCAACAACTGGGGATAAAGAGGACCCCATGGGTGCTCCCTCAATTTGTTTATAACGTTGTCCGTCAAACATGAAAAATGTATTAGATAGACAGTGTGAAGCTAAATCTAAAATGTGTTTTGGAGGATTATGATTTATCTTGATGATGTCGAGTGTTTCCTGGATAGGAACTTTAGTGTAAAGTGAGACAACATCGAAGCTCACTAGAATACTTTCAGGTGGAAATACATGACTCTTCAAAATATCAACTAAATGATCAGCGTTCTGGACATAAGACGCAGCTGAAGTTGCATACGGCTGTAACTGTTTACCCAAGAACCGAGCAAGAGGTTGAAGAGGAGAATCTCTAGAACTCACGATCGGTCTTAAAGGTGCTCCAACCTTATGTATTTTGGGGAGGCCAAAAAATTTCGGAAATCTCGAAGACTTCTCTCTCGGAATAAGCGAGATTTTTACGTCTTCTTCAATAGGTGATGCTATAATTTTGGCTTTAGTCGTTTTCTCCAGGTATGTAATCGGATCAGTCAAGTATGGTATGTAGGCCGGATCTTGTAGCAGAATGTTTACCTTGTTATTGTAGTCTGCTGTATTCATTATTACCGTAGCATTCCCCTTGTCGGCATGAAGAACAACAATGTCTTTGTTATCTCGTAACGACTTGAGAGCTTGATTTTCTTCATAAGTAATATTTCTCTTGGGTAATCTCGCTTTCTGAAGGATTTGACAAGCCTCAATACGAATATTCTCTGCAGTCTCTTCAGGTAGACGATGAATAGCAGCTTCTACCGAACTTATGATGGACTCAACAGGCAAACGATTCGGTACAACAGCAAAATTCAAACCTCTTGATAATACATTCATAGCAGCATCGGATAAAGGAATATCGGAAAGATTGTGTACAATCGTAACTGATTGAGATGTCTGCGCACTATGGACGATGGCTGGTCTCTGTCTGGCAACAAGCCGTTCAAACTTACGTATATGTCGCTCGGTATTAATCATGGAGTTGCACTCAGCTCTTTGGAAAGAACTTCTGTCGATAGTATCATATAAAAGAGGATGTAAAGTGGTACTTAGATCTTCACGTAGATCAAGAAGTTGGATGCCAACATGGTCTAGCATGCGACGTGTTCTATGAATCGCATCACGAAGGATAGCTCCACTAGCTCGTTTCAAAATCCTATTAGTTACGTAGTTAACTGTGTGGTGTTTTAAACGGACGAAGTTTGGAATAATATCTTGATCACGACAGCGACACAAGAACACCAAATCACACAGTAACTTACTTTTTCTGCACATGAGTTTCTCTAAAATCTTCGTAGCTTGAAATATTTCCTCCCCATAAAGGTTTATGATATTAATGTGTAAATTTTCACGGGTGTAATACATTATTAATAAGTTTCTTAGGCTTTATACCGTGTAAATCACTTTTATTCCTCTCCCAACAGTTTCGACCACATAACAGCGATCATTTTCAAGGGACTACAAATTCATAGAAATAATTTGACAGCTAATAGAAAAATTGAACAAAGTCATAGCATACTTGAAACAGAAAAAGTCAAAATCAGAGTCTACAAATGATAATACACTATGCAAAATAACAATTGTCATCAATAACTTAGCATGAACAAAATAAATATTTTCAAGTATCAAGTATCACTAGACGATCTGCTAGCGGAAGCGTATCAACGTCACGTGCTTGGCTTCGTGTCACTCTTCGATTGACTTGTGTATCAGATGAACCTCTATTGTCCTCTTGAGTCTGCACTTGGAGGAGAACTAGACGATCTGATAAGGGTAGTGTATCAAGGTCACGTGCTTGGCTTCGTGTTACTCGACGATTGTCTTCGTTATCAGAAGACAAACCATTGACATTTAAGTCAAGTCCTAGTCTTCGATTGCCTCGCTGATTGTTTGTGTTTACAGCCGTATCACCACTGCACAAGTTTTCATCCACCCGATCAAGGCCGCTAGATTTTGATTGAACTGAGATGATCGAATTTGATAAAGCAGGTAACCACGTTATTGGCAATCTTTTAGCGTCATCTCTTTTGTTTAAGTTGTCAGGTCTTTTAACTATTTCGATCGCTTCTCTATAAATACGCGGATAGAAATTCATTTCACAAGCTAGAGTTTTCGCTTCATCGAAATTAATCAAGTGTTGAGAACCTCGGACATGTTGTGCCAGAGCAGATTTCGGATCATCTTGAAAAACTGCCCTCTTATGTTCTTCTACTCTGTTTGATATGCGTCTATTAGTCTGACCCACATACACTCGATCACAAGAGCCACATGGGATTTCATAAACGCCTTGCGATTCTAAGGGAATATGATCTTTCACACCTCTCAATAACGAACTTATCTTGTTGTCAGAGTGGAACGTCGTAGCAATGCCTTGCTTTCTCAGGATTCTAGCTATTTTATCAGAAGTTCCTTGAACATAAGGTAAGTATGCAGTTGGAAGTTTCTCCTTCTCGGAATCTTCTTTGGGTTCATGTTTGAACGCCTGATTGATAATATAATCAGAGTAACCGTTGGACCTCAGAGTACTCCTCAGAAACTTCATTTCTTCATGCAAATGATTCTCATCAGCTAATCTTTTAGATCGAGTGGAAAGGGAAAGAGCCACAGACTTCAATTGCGCAGGATGGTGGTGTGATTTAGCATTTAAATACCTGTGTGTATTAGTGGGCTTGCGATAGACTGTATGACCAAAAGAGTTATCATCATTCCGAATTATGAGAAGATCCAAAAACGGAAGCTGTTTGTTCTCCTCAATCTCCATAGTGAAACGAATCTTCTCGTGTTGATTATTGAGATGATCAAGGAATGTTGAAAGAGCCTCACGTCCATGTGTCCAAATGACTAAGACATCATCAATATACCTTAACCATAGATCAGGTTTCATATGAGAGGATGCAATGGCCTTCAGCTCGAAATCCTCCATAAACAGATTGGCAACAACTGGGGATAAAGAGGACCCCATGGGTGCTCCCTCAATTTGTTTATAACGTTGTCCGTCAAACATGAAAAATGTATTAGATAGACAGTGTGAAGCTAAATCTAAAATGTGTTTTGGAGGATTATGATTTATCTTGATGATGTCGAGTGTTTCCTGGATAGGAACTTTAGTGTAAAGTGAGACAACATCGAAGCTCACTAGAATACTTTCAGGTGGAAATACATGACTCTTCAAAATATCAACTAAATGATCAGCGTTCTGGACATAAGACGCAGCTGAAGTTGCATACGGCTGTAACTGTTTACCCAAGAACCGAGCAAGAGGTTGAAGAGGAGAATCTCTAGAACTCACGATCGGTCTTAAAGGTGCTCCAACCTTATGTATTTTGGGGAGGCCAAAAAATTTCGGAAATCTCGAAGACTTCTCTCTCGGAATAAGCGAGATTTTTACGTCTTCTTCAATAGGTGATGCTATAATTTTGGCTTTAGTCGTTTTCTCCAGGTATGTAATCGGATCAGTCAAGTATGGTATGTAGGCCGGATCTTGTAGCAGAATGTTTACCTTGTTATTGTAGTCTGCTGTATTCATTATTACCGTAGCATTCCCCTTGTCGGCATGAAGAACAACAATGTCTTTGTTATCTCGTAACGACTTGAGAGCTTGATTTTCTTCATAAGTAATATTTCTCTTGGGTAATCTCGCTTTCTGAAGGATTTGACAAGCCTCAATACGAATATTCTCTGCAGTCTCTTCAGGTAGACGATGAATAGCAGCTTCTACCGAACTTATGATGGACTCAACAGGCAAACGATTCGGTACAACAGCAAAATTCAAACCTCTTGATAATACATTCATAGCAGCATCGGATAAAGGAATATCGGAAAGATTGTGTACAATCGTAACTGATTGAGATGTCTGCGCACTATGGACGATGGCTGGTCTCTGTCTGGCAACAAGCCGTTCAAACTTACGTATATGTCGCTCGGTATTAATCATGGAGTTGCACTCAGCTCTTTGGAAAGAACTTCTGTCGATAGTATCATATAAAAGAGGATGTAAAGTGGTACTTAGATCTTCACGTAGATCAAGAAGTTGGATGCCAACATGGTCTAGCATGCGACGTGTTCTATGAATCGCATCACGAAGGATAGCTCCACTAGCTCGTTTCAAAATCCTATTAGTTACGTAGTTAACTGTGTGGTGTTTTAAACGGACGAAGTTTGGAATAATATCTTGATCACGACAGCGACACAAGAACACCAAATCACACAGTAACTTACTTTTTCTGCACATGAGTTTCTCTAAAATCTTCGTAGCTTGAAATATTTCCTCCCCATAAAGGTTTATGATATTAATGTGTAAATTTTCACGGGTGTAATACATTATTAATAAGTTTCTTAGGCTTTATACCGTGTAAATCACTTTTATTCCTCTCCCAACAGTTTCGACCACATAACAGCGATCATTTTCAAGGGACTACAAATTCATAGAAATAATTTGACAGCTAATAGAAAAATTGAACAAAGTCATAGCATACTTGAAACAGAAAAAGTCAAAATCAGAGTCTACAAATGATAATACACTATGCAAAATAACAATTGTCATCAATAACTTAGCATGAACAAAATAAATATTTTCAAGTATCAAGTATCACTAGACGATCTGCTAGCGGAAGCGTATCAACGTCACGTGCTTGGCTTCGTGTCACTCTTCGATTGACTTGTGTATCAGATGAACCTCTATTGTCCTCTTGAGTCTGCACTTGGAGGAGAACTAGACGATCTGATAAGGGTAGTGTATCAAGGTCACGTGCTTGGCTTCGTGTTACTCGACGATTGTCTTCGTTATCAGAAGACAAACCATTGACATTTAAGTCAAGTCCTAGTCTTCGATTGCCTCGCTGATTGTTTGTGTTTACAGCCGTATCACCACTGCACAAGTTTTCATCCACCCGATCAAGGCCGCTAGATTTTGATTGAACTGAGATGATCGAATTTGATAAAGCAGGTAACCACGTTATTGGCAATCTTTTAGCGTCATCTCTTTTGTTTAAGTTGTCAGGTCTTTTAACTATTTCGATCGCTTCTCTATAAATACGCGGATAGAAATTCATTTCACAAGCTAGAGTTTTCGCTTCATCGAAATTAATCAAGTGTTGAGAACCTCGGACATGTTGTGCCAGAGCAGATTTCGGATCATCTTGAAAAACTGCCCTCTTATGTTCTTCTACTCTGTTTGATATGCGTCTATTAGTCTGACCCACATACACTCGATCACAAGAGCCACATGGGATTTCATAAACGCCTTGCGATTCTAAGGGAATATGATCTTTCACACCTCTCAATAACGAACTTATCTTGTTGTCAGAGTGGAACGTCGTAGCAATGCCTTGCTTTCTCAGGATTCTAGCTATTTTATCAGAAGTTCCTTGAACATAAGGTAAGTATGCAGTTGGAAGTTTCTCCTTCTCGGAATCTTCTTTGGGTTCATGTTTGAACGCCTGATTGATAATATAATCAGAGTAACCGTTGGACCTCAGAGTACTCCTCAGAAACTTCATTTCTTCATGCAAATGATTCTCATCAGCTAATCTTTTAGATCGAGTGGAAAGGGAAAGAGCCACAGACTTCAATTGCGCAGGATGGTGGTGTGATTTAGCATTTAAATACCTGTGTGTATTAGTGGGCTTGCGATAGACTGTATGACCAAAAGAGTTATCATCATTCCGAATTATGAGAAGATCCAAAAACGGAAGCTGTTTGTTCTCCTCAATCTCCATAGTGAAACGAATCTTCTCGTGTTGATTATTGAGATGATCAAGGAATGTTGAAAGAGCCTCACGTCCATGTGTCCAAATGACTAAGACATCATCAATATACCTTAACCATAGATCAGGTTTCATATGAGAGGATGCAATGGCCTTCAGCTCGAAATCCTCCATAAACAGATTGGCAACAACTGGGGATAAAGAGGACCCCATGGGTGCTCCCTCAATTTGTTTATAACGTTGTCCGTCAAACATGAAAAATGTATTAGATAGACAGTGTGAAGCTAAATCTAAAATGTGTTTTGGAGGATTATGATTTATCTTGATGATGTCGAGTGTTTCCTGGATAGGAACTTTAGTGTAAAGTGAGACAACATCGAAGCTCACTAGAATACTTTCAGGTGGAAATACATGACTCTTCAAAATATCAACTAAATGATCAGCGTTCTGGACATAAGACGCAGCTGAAGTTGCATACGGCTGTAACTGTTTACCCAAGAACCGAGCAAGAGGTTGAAGAGGAGAATCTCTAGAACTCACGATCGGTCTTAAAGGTGCTCCAACCTTATGTATTTTGGGGAGGCCAAAAAATTTCGGAAATCTCGAAGACTTCTCTCTCGGAATAAGCGAGATTTTTACGTCTTCTTCAATAGGTGATGCTATAATTTTGGCTTTAGTCGTTTTCTCCAGGTATGTAATCGGATCAGTCAAGTATGGTATGTAGGCCGGATCTTGTAGCAGAATGTTTACCTTGTTATTGTAGTCTGCTGTATTCATTATTACCGTAGCATTCCCCTTGTCGGCATGAAGAACAACAATGTCTTTGTTATCTCGTAACGACTTGAGAGCTTGATTTTCTTCATAAGTAATATTTCTCTTGGGTAATCTCGCTTTCTGAAGGATTTGACAAGCCTCAATACGAATATTCTCTGCAGTCTCTTCAGGTAGACGATGAATAGCAGCTTCTACCGAACTTATGATGGACTCAACAGGCAAACGATTCGGTACAACAGCAAAATTCAAACCTCTTGATAATACATTCATAGCAGCATCGGATAAAGGAATATCGGAAAGATTGTGTACAATCGTAACTGATTGAGATGTCTGCGCACTATGGACGATGGCTGGTCTCTGTCTGGCAACAAGCCGTTCAAACTTACGTATATGTCGCTCGGTATTAATCATGGAGTTGCACTCAGCTCTTTGGAAAGAACTTCTGTCGATAGTATCATATAAAAGAGGATGTAAAGTGGTACTTAGATCTTCACGTAGATCAAGAAGTTGGATGCCAACATGGTCTAGCATGCGACGTGTTCTATGAATCGCATCACGAAGGATAGCTCCACTAGCTCGTTTCAAAATCCTATTAGTTACGTAGTTAACTGTGTGGTGTTTTAAACGGACGAAGTTTGGAATAATATCTTGATCACGACAGCGACACAAGAACACCAAATCACACAGTAACTTACTTTTTCTGCACATGAGTTTCTCTAAAATCTTCGTAGCTTGAAATATTTCCTCCCCATAAAGGTTTATGATATTAATGTGTAAATTTTCACTATATATATATATTATTAATAAGTTTCTTAGGCTTTATACCGTGTAAATCACTTTTATTCCTCTCCCAACAGTTTCGACCACATAACAGCGATCATTTTCAAGGGACTACCAAATTCATAGAAATAATTTGACAGCTAATAGAAAAATTGAACAAAGTCATAGCATACTTGAAACAGAAAAAGTCAAAATCAGAGTCTACAAATGATAATACACTATGCAAAATAACAATTGTCATCAATAACTTAGCATGAACAAAATAAATATTTTCAAGTATCAAGTATCACTAGACGATCTGCTAGCGGAAGCGTATCACGTCACGTGCTTGGCTTCGTGTCACTCTTCGATTGACTTGTGTATCAGATGAACCTCTATTGTCCTCTTGAGTCTGCACTTGGAGGAGAACTAGACGATCTGATAAGGGTAGTGTATCAAGGTCACGTGCTTGGCTTCGTGTTACTCGACGATTGTCTTCGTTATCAGAAGACAAACCATTGACATTTAAGTCAAGTCCTAGTCTTCGATTGCCTCGCTGATTGTCTGTGTTTACAGCCGCATCACCACTGCACAAGTTTTCATCCACCCGATCAAGGCCGCTAGATTTTGATTGAACTGAGATGATCGAATTTGATAAAGCAGGTAACCACGTTATTGGCAATCTTTTAGCGTCATCTCTTTTGTTTAGGTTGTCAGGTCTTTTAACTATTTCGATCGCTTCTCTATAAATACGCGGATAGAAATTCATTTCACAAGCTAGAGTTTTCGCTTCATCGAAATTAATCAAGTGTTGAGAACCTCTGACATGTTGTGCCAGAGCAGATTTCGGATCATCTTGAAAAACTGCCCTCTTATGTTCTTCTACTCTGTTTGATATGCGTCTATTAGTCTGACCCACATACACTCGATCAAAAGAGCCACATGGGATTTCATAAACGCCTTGCGATTCTAAGGGAATATGATCTTTCACACCTCTCAATAACGAACTTATCTTGTTGTCAGAGTGGAACGTCGTAGCAATGCCTTGCTTTCTCAGGATTCTAGCTATTTTATCAGAAGTTCCTTGAACATAAGGTAAGTATGCAGTTGGAAGTTTCTCCTTCTCGGAATCTTCTTTGGGTTCATGTTTGAACGCCTGATTGATAATATAATCAGAGTAACCGTTGGACCTAAGAGTACTCCTCAGAAACTTCATTTCATCATGCAAATGATTCTCATCAGCTAATCTTTTAGATCGAGTGGAAAGGGAAAGAGCCACAGACTTCAATTGCGCAGGATGGTGGTGTGATTTAGCATTTAAATACCTGTGTGTATTAGTGGGCTTGCGATAGACTGTATGACCAAAAGAGTTATCATCATTCCGAATTATGAGAAGATCCAAAAACGGAAGCTGTTTGTTCTCCTCAATCTCCATAGTGAAACGAATCTTCTCGTGTTGATTATTGAGATGATCAAGGAATGTTGAAAGAGCCTCACGTCCATGTGTCCAAATGACTAAGACATCATCAATATACCTTAACCATAGATCAGGTTTCATATGAGAGGATGCAATGGCCTTCAGCTCGAAATCCTCCATAAACAGATTGGCAACAACTGGGGATAAAGAGGACCCCATGGGTGCTCCCTCAATTTGTTTATAACGTTGTCCGTCAAACATGAAAAATGTATTAGATAGACAGTGTGAAGCTAAATCTAAAATGTGTTTTGGAGGATTATGATTTATCTTGATGATGTCGAGTGTTTCCTGGATAGGAACTTTAGTGTAAAGTGAGACAACATCGAAGCTCACTAGAATACTTTCAGGTGGAAATACATGACTCTTCAAAATATCAACTAAATGATCAGCGTTCTGGACATAAGACGCAGCTGAAGTTGCATACGGCTGTAACTGTTTACCCAAGAACCGAGCAAGAGGTTGAAGAGGAGAATCTCTGGAACTCACGATCGGTCTTAAAGGTGCTCCAAACTTATGTATTTTGGGGAGGCCAAAAAATTTCGGAAATCTCGAAGACTTCTCTCTCGGAATAAGCGAGACCTTTATGTCTTCTTCAATAGGTGATGCTATAATTTTGGCTTTAGTCGTTTTCTCCAGGTATGTAATCGGATCAGTCAAGTATGGTATGTAGGCCGGATCTTGTAGCAGAATGTTTACCTTGTTATTGTAGTCTGCTGTATTCATTATTACCGTAGCATTCCCCTTGTCGGCATGAAGAACAACAATGTCTTTGTTATCTCGTAACGACTTGAGAGCTTGATTTTCTTCATAAGTAATATTTCTCTTGGGTAATCTCGCTTTCTGAAGGATTTGACAAGCCTCAATACGAATATTCTCTGCAGTCTCTTCAGGTAGACGATGAATAGCAGCTTCTACCGAACTTATGATGGACTCAACAGGCAAACGATTCGGTACAACAGCAAAATTCAAACCTCTAGATAATACATTCATAGCAGCATCGGATAAAGGAATATCGGAAAGATTGTGTACAATCGTAACTGATTGAGATGTCTGCGCACTATGGACGATGGCTGGTCTCTGTCTGGCAACAAGCCGTTCAAACTTACGTATATGTCTCTCGGTATTAATCATGGAGTTGCACTCAGCTCTTTGGAAAGAACTTCTGTCGATAGTATCATATAAAAGAGGATGTAAAGTGGTACTTAGATCTTCACGTAGATCAAGAAGTTGGATGCCAACATGGTCTAGCATGCGACGTGTTCTATGAATCGCATCACGAAGGATAGCTCCACTAGCTCGTTTCAAAATCCTATTAGTTACGTAGTTAACTGTGTGGTGTTTTAAACGGACGAAGTTTGGAATAATATCTTGATCACGACAGCGACACAAGAACACCAAATCACACAGTAACTTACTTTTTCTGCACATGAGTTTCTCTAAAATCTTCGTAGCTTGAAATATTTCCTCCCCATAAAGGTTTATGATATTAATGTGTAAATTTTCACGGGTGTAATACATTATTAATAAGTTTCTTAGGCTTTATACCGTGTAAATCACTTTTATTCCTCTCCCAACAGTTTCGACCACATAACAGCGATCATTTTCAAGGGACTACAAATTCATAGAAATAATTTGACAGCTAATAGAAAAATTGAACAAAGTCATAGCATACTTGAAACAGAAAAAGTCAAAATCAGAGTCTACAAATGATAATACACTATGCAAAATAACAATTGTCATCAATAACTTAGCATGAACAAAATAAATATTTTCAAGTATCAAGTATCACTAGACGATCTGCTAGCGGAAGCGTATCACGTCACGTGCTTGGCTTCGTGTCACTCTTCGATTGACTTGTGTATCAGATGAACCTCTATTGTCCTCTTGAGTCTGCACTTGGAGGAGAACTAGACGATCTGATAAGGGTAGTGTATCAAGGTCACGTGCTTGGCTTCGTGTTACTCGACGATTGTCTTCGTTATCAGAAGACAAACCATTGACATTTAAGTCAAGTCCTAGTCTTCGATTGCCTCGCTGATTGTCTGTGTTTACAGCCGCATCACCACTGCACAAGTTTTCATCCACCCGATCAAGGCTTGTGCAGTGGTGATGCGGCTGTAAACACAGACAATCAGCGAGGCAATCGAAGACTAGGACTTGACTTAAATGTCAATGGTTTGTCTTCTGATAACGAAGACAATCGTCGAGTAACACGAAGCCAAGCACGTGACCTTGATACACTACCCTTATCAGATCGTCTAGTTCTCCTCCAAGTGCAGACTCAAGAGGACAATAGAGGTTCATCTGATACACAAGTCAATCGAAGAGTGACACGAAGCCAAGCACGTGACGTGATACGCTTCCGCTAGCAGATCGTCTAGTGATACTTGATACTTGAAAATATTTATTTTGTTCATGCTAAGTTATTGATGACAATTGTTATTTTGCATAGTGTATTATCATTTGTAGACTCTGATTTTGACTTTTTCTGTTTCAAGTATGCTATGACTTTGTTCAATTTTTCTATTAGCTGTCAAATTATTTCTATGAATTTGTAGTCCCTTGAAAATGATCGCTGTTATGTGGTCGAAACTGTTGGGAGAGGAATAAAAGTGATTTACACGGTATAAAGCCTAAGAAACTTATTAATAATGTATTACACCCGTGAAAATTTACACATTAATATCATAAACCTTTATGGGGAGGAAATATTTCAAGCTACGAAGATTTTAGAGAAACTCATGTGCAGAAAAAGTAAGTTACTGTGTGATTTGGTGTTCTTGTGTCGCTGTCGTGATCAAGATATTATTCCAAACTTCGTCCGTTTAAAACACCACACAGTTAACTACGTAACTAATAGGATTTTGAAACGAGCTAGTGGAGCTATCCTTCGTGATGCGATTCATAGAACACGTCGCATGCTAGACCATGTTGGCATCCAACTTCTTGATCTACGTGAAGATCTAAGTACCACTTTACATCCTCTTTTATATGATACTATCGACAGAAGTTCTTTCCAAAGAGCTGAGTGCAACTCCATGATTAATACCGAGAGACATATACGTAAGTTTGAACGGCTTGTTGCCAGACAGAGACCAGCCATCGTCCATAGTGCGCAGACATCTCAATCAGTTACGATTGTACACAATCTTTCCGATATTCCTTTATCCGATGCTGCTATGAATGTATTATCTAGAGGTTTGAATTTTGCTGTTGTACCGAATCGTTTGCCTGTTGAGTCCATCATAAGTTCGGTAGAAGCTGCTATTCATCGTCTACCTGAAGAGACTGCAGAGAATATTCGTATTGAGGCTTGTCAAATCCTTCAGAAAGCGAGATTACCCAAGAGAAATATTACTTATGAAGAAAATCAAGCTCTCAAGTCGTTACGAGATAACAAAGACATTGTTGTTCTTCATGCCGACAAGGGGAATGCTACGGTAATAATGAATACAGCAGACTACAATAACAAGGTAAACATTCTGCTACAAGATCCGGCCTACATACCATACTTGACTGATCCGATTACATACCTGGAGAAAACGACTAAAGCCAAAATTATAGCATCACCTATTGAAGAAGACATAAAGGTCTCGCTTATTCCGAGAGAGAAGTCTTCGAGATTTCCGAAATTTTTTGGCCTCCCCAAAATACATAAGTTTGGAGCACCTTTAAGACCGATCGTGAGTTCCAGAGATTCTCCTCTTCAACCTCTTGCTCGGTTCTTGGGTAAACAGTTACAGCCGTATGCAACTTCAGCTGCGTCTTATGTCCAGAACGCTGATCATTTAGTTGATATTTTGAAGAGTCATGTATTTCCACCTGAAAGTATTCTAGTGAGCTTCGATGTTGTCTCACTTTACACTAAAGTTCCTATCCAGGAAACACTCGACATCATCAAGATAAATCATAATCCTCCAAAACACATTTTAGATTTAGCTTCACACTGTCTATCTAATACATTTTTCATGTTTGACGGACAACGTTATAAACAAATTGAGGGAGCACCCATGGGGTCCTCTTTATCCCCAGTTGTTGCCAATCTGTTTATGGAGGATTTCGAGCTGAAGGCCATTGCATCCTCTCATATGAAACCTGATCTATGGTTAAGGTATATTGATGATGTCTTAGTCATTTGGACACATGGACGTGAGGCTCTTTCAACATTCCTTGATCATCTCAATAATCAACACGAGAAGATTCGTTTCACTATGGAGATTGAGGAGAACAAACAGCTTCCGTTTTTGGATCTTCTCATAATTCGGAATGATGATAACTCTTTTGGTCATACAGTCTATCGCAAGCCCACTAATACACACAGGTATTTAAATGCTAAATCACACCACCATCCTGCGCAATTGAAGTCTGTGGCTCTTTCCCTTTCCACTCGATCTAAAAGATTAGCTGATGAGAATCATTTGCATGATGAAATGAAGTTTCTGAGGAGTACTCTTAGGTCCAACGGTTACTCTGATTATATTATCAATCAGGCGTTCAAACATGAACCCAAAGAAGATTCCGAGAAGGAGAAACTTCCAACTGCATACTTACCTTATGTTCAAGGAACTTCTGATAAAATAGCTAGAATCCTGAGAAAGCAAGGCATTGCTACGACGTTCCACTCTGACAACAAGATAAGTTCGTTATTGAGAGGTGTGAAAGATCATATTCCCTTAGAATCGCAAGGCGTTTATGAAATCCCATGTGGCTCTTGTGATCGAGTGTATGTGGGTCAGACTAATAGACGCATATCAAACAGAGTAGAAGAACATAAGAGGGCAGTTTTTCAAGATGATCCGAAATCTGCTCTGGCACAACATGTCAGAGGTTCTCAACACTTGATTAATTTCGATGAAGCGAAAACTCTAGCTTGTGAAATGAATTTCTATCCGCGTATTTATAGAGAAGCGATCGAAATAGTTAAAAGACCTGACAACCTAAACAAAAGAGATGACGCTAAAAGATTGCCAATAACGTGGTTACCTGCTTTATCAAATTCGATCATCTCAGTTCAATCAAAATCTAGCGGCCTTGATCGGGTGGATGAAAACTTGTGCAGTGGTGATGCGGCTGTAAACACAGACAATCAGCGAGGCAATCGAAGACTAGGACTTGACTTAAATGTCAATGGTTTGTCTTCTGATAACGAAGACAATCGTCGAGTAACACGAAGCCAAGCACGTGACCTTGATACACTACCCTTATCAGATCGTCTAGTTCTCCTCCAAGTGCAGACTCAAGAGGACAATAGAGGTTCATCTGATACACAAGTCAATCGAAGAGTGACACGAAGCCAAGCACGTGACGTGATACGCTTCCGCTAGCAGATCGTCTAGTGATACTTGATACTTGAAAATATTTATTTTGTTCATGCTAAGTTATTGATGACAATTGTTATTTTGCATAGTGTATTATCATTTGTAGACTCTGATTTTGACTTTTTCTGTTTCAAGTATGCTATGACTTTGTTCAATTTTTCTATTAGCTGTCAAATTATTTCTATGAATTTGTAGTCCCTTGAAAATGATCGCTGTTATGTGGTCGAAACTGTTGGGAGAGGAATAAAAGTGATTTACACGGTATAAAGCCTAAGAAACTTATTAATAATGTATTACACCCGTGAAAATTTACACATTAATATATATATATATATATATATGTCTAATCCTTTCCTAATTCATTTGGGTAGACGTTTACAAATCATAAAATACAAGATTTTATTTAAAAATTTCAAGTTGTAAATTGTAAAGTCATCGAAACACATGTTTTTAAATTATTGAGCGAGCGTAGCGAGCGTCACCACGGTACTCTTATGGCACTTTCTCTGTGTGTTTTTTTGTTGTTTTTTTGCCTGCACTGCCCAGGTCAAACCGCACAACCAATCGATCTGAAATTTTGTACACATACTAACGTATTCTATGCGATCCCTGGGATCTTTTCTGAACGATATCCTGTGATTGGTTCAAATTTTATAAAAATTATCTTTCGATTGGTTGGTTCGATCAATTTGAAATTTAGCAAAGTCATTGCAACCAACATTGTACCCAATCAAAAAAAAATTCAGCCAAATCCTCCAATTGGTTCAAATTTGAAACCATTTTTCCTGTGATTTTTGAAATTTAAACTGGAACCGATTGACCGACTAACTAAAAACTTCGCATGGTCATTGGTACCAACATTTAAGGTATTTTTGCCAATTTTCACTCTAATCTGTCGTTATTTTCAAAAGTTTTTGTCATTTTAGGGACTTTTTGCGTGTTGGCTGTCAAATTCACGGCGACTTCGAATCTACAAGGCAAGGTAGTTAGAGCA
The DNA here is from genome assembly GCA_934045905.1 of Leuctra nigra. Lineage (NCBI taxonomy): Eukaryota > Metazoa > Arthropoda > Insecta > Plecoptera > Leuctridae > Leuctra > Leuctra nigra. The sequence continues at coordinate 26,102,345 of OW203769.1, read as the reverse complement.
GAAAGTTTTAAACGATATGAAACTAATAATGACCGTTCAACAGATTGATCTGATATTGTGTACACACACTACATATCATATCATATGGGTGGTCCCAGATATATTTTTTGAACGAGATCCTGTGATTTTTGAAAATTAACAAGGAACCGTTCAATCATAAAGGTTTAATCGATCAACTTAAAACTTAGCAAGGATTGGCAACTTAAAACTTAGCAAGGATTGGCACCAATATTTTTCATTTGTATACTTAATTTAAAACGGCCTATAGCCACACCACCATTTGACCTATCAAATGGTCTTCGATTAATCTGATCAATCAAACTCATATTTTGCATGGTCGTTCAGACCAACATTGTCTCTTATTTTACAAATTTTTAGCCCTACCAGTCAAGAACATAGATGCACTTATTGACAGTTTTAATAACTGTCAGAAATGACATTTCAAAACAGAAATTCCACTGCATTCTGGGTTGCTCTATGTAGGCTCATTCCATTCTACTTCACCCAAAGTCGTTGCGCCTAGAATTTATATTTTTTTTATATTTTGCACAGTTGTTCCTACATATAAGCTGATATCAAATCTCTAGTTTCAGTGCGATTCAAGTCAGCGTACTCAAATTACGTGTAATTAAAGATGGCGCGGACGGGAAAATCGGTGTTTTTAAGCTTCCAGGAGAAATGCTGCCATTTCCATACTATTCAAGTTAACAGAACGATCTTTGCGGCGTTTTGTTCATAAAAGATCGGTCTATAATTATGTTTCTTACAATTTTGCTGTATATGGAACCCTTCATAATGTAATTTGCCCTCAAACTTTGACTAAAATTCTTAAATTTTTCCAATATTTGAGGCATGATTATGAATAGAAGGGAGTGATGGTTCAAACACCCAATTTTATTTTAGTTTCACCTTATATGTTAGAATAGATTTTCACACTTCATTGTTAGTTTTTATTAATTGTTTTTTACCAAAAAAAAGTCAAATTCCTAAAAAGTACCATTTTTGGTCCCATTTTCCTCAGGCGGGGGACCAGATAAAAATTTGCGCTCAACGGCAAAATAACCAGCATTACTTGATGTATAATTGCTGCAAGTTTGGACTTGTTTTTTTAACGGGTGTGGAAATGCATTTTCGCACCTGGAAATGCACGTGAAAATGCATTTCCACACCCGTTAAAAAAACAAGTCCAAACTTGCAGAAATTATACATCAAGTAATGCTGGTTATTTTGCCGTTGAGCGCAAATTTTTATCTGGTCCCCCGCCTGAGGAAAATGGGACCAAAAAAGGTACTTTTTAGGAATTTGACTTTTTTTTTGTAAAAAACAATTAATAAAAACTAACAATGAAGTGTGAAAATCTATTCTTACATATAAGGTGAAACTAAAATAAAATTGGGTGTTTGAACCATCACTCCCTTCTATTCATAATCATGCCTCAAATATTGGAAAAATGTAAGAATTTTAGTCAAAGTTTGAGGGCAAATTACATTATGAAGGGTTCCATATACAGCAAAATTGTAAGAAACATAATTATAGACCGATCTTTTATGAACAA